>ONZK01000474.1:54133-99442 GCA_900322385.1 Pharnaceum exiguum
AGAAATGGGGCCTGGTCCCCGCGGACATGTGTCAGCCGTTGACACATCTGTCCCGCGTGGGCGCCCGCCTGGGAAATATCCCAGGCGCCTGGCGCCCACGCGCCAGGCATTATCGAAAGGGAGGGCGCATCCCTTTCTCTCTTTAAAACTTCCTTCTCTCCCCTTTTTTTCCCAGTTCAACCAACATGAACTGGCTTCGTGCAGATGAACCCAATGGCATGGGTTTGTTTTCATAAACTCCATCACTATGGTACATGAACCTCTACCCAGCTTTATTTGTCAGTATAAACCCCAAAATGAATGCCATTACTGATGCTCTTAGCCTCAAGCCCTCAATGTTCTTGCAAACAGTTCCATAGAATGGAGCGTGTATGTGTTGAATATGTGAGTGGAGTGTACCAAAATGTTTAACTTCTCCCTTATAGCATAACAAAACAATAAGGGATGTTAATAGTATAAAAAAAAAGGATGCATACAAATCCACTTCCTCCAATGTTGATCATGATGATCCATGACGCATGCCTTCTTTTTTCTTTTGAATATCCCATCCAGTATCTTGTACAGTATTGTTGAACAGTTTTGACATTAGTTTCCGTTTCGTTTGAGATTAGTTTCAGTTTTTAACTTACAACAACAACATCACAGTGTAATCCCATCTCTGATGGGGTAGTGAGGGAGCCTGATATAGACTTACACCGATTTGTAAAAATTGGGAGACTATTTTCAAAATGATAGTTTCAGTTTTTTCCCGACCTGTAATAAAAAAACGTAATCCTCTTATCTTTGAACGTTTTTTTTTTTGGTGTGCAGTTTGATATGGTACTTGTCACATGTCCACCTTCTAGTCAATTTTGTTTTTTTGAAGGCGCACCTTCTAGTCAAATTAGATCACACACCTCTCAACCTGCCCAAGTCTCTTAGTCTAAATTAGCTGATTGTTTCACTCTCTCTTTTTGCCTTGTGCGTTTATATATCCATGCATATTTACTATCGCTATTAAGGAGCAGGAGGAAACCCAAAGCTGTAACGTTTTCTCAGAACACAATTGTTACAAACTTTGATAGGCTTTCTCTGAAAATACACAAAAATGACCACTAATTTGCAAAACAAGAAAAAGGCATGCGTCATTGGGGGAAGTGGATATGTTGCGTCCTTGCTTGTCAAAATGCTGCTTGAGAAAGGCTATGCTGTTAATACCACCGTCAGAGACCCTGGTATCTCCTTATGTGCACTGTTGTCTTTTTGTCAATCTTATTTTTCGTTGTCAGAAGACTCCTGCAATATCTAATTTTGAGCTCATCATGGTGTAAAGTTTGAGTTTGTTTTGTACACCAAATAAAATGAGCTAATGTTATTGCAAAAACTGTATACGAAAAGCCTTGATTTTTATATTTGTTTTGAAGGGCTGTATGCTTGTATCATTGTATGTGTCAGTTTAATTTTATATACTTGGATATACAAAGTTAAAATCTGCACATTTTTTGTCATAAGTTTCTTGATCAAACGTTAAAGCCCCTATGCGAAACCAAGGGGTACATAATCACAAGCTAGTTAGGTTCATCCTAATTAGGCAAACTAATTGATTCAAGGCTTTGGTAGTATAATGATATGTTCTTTCAGAATATATACAGTGTTCTTCAAAATTATAAGTCTTCGATCACTTTCCTGGTTAATATATTCTGCAGACAATGAAAGAAAGACCTCTCACTTATTAGCACTACAAGACTTGGGTGAACTGAAGATCTTCAAAGCAGATCTAACTGATGAAGGGAGCTTTGATGCCGCGGTAGAAGGCTGTGACCTTGTCTTCCTTGTAGCAACCCCTGTCAACTTTGCTTCTCAGGATCCTGAGGTGGATAAACTATGCTAGTTATTGTTTGTAGTACTGCAAGATAATATCTAACTTTAATACACGTACACAATGATAAATATGTTTTCTAATGTGTTGATTGAACGTAGAATGACATGATTAAGCCAGCGGTCCAAGGTGTGACAAACGTGTTGAGAGCCTGCGCCAAGGCGAAGTCTGTCAAACGAGTCGTAATGACTTCTTCAGCAGCAGCTGTCTCCATTAACGATCTCACTGGAAATGGCTTTGTCATGACCGAAGATCACTGGACCGATGTCGATTTCCTCTACTCCGAGAAGCCTCCAACTTGGGTAATCAGAAACCCTCAACCTTGAATGGTGCTATTTGTACAAAATTATGCTTGCATCACCTATGTTAACAGAAAATTGACACATTTGTACTGTTAAACAGGGTTACCCTGTCTCTAAGACATTAGCTGAAAAGGAAGCCTGGAAATTAGCTCAGGAAAATAACATTGATCTCATCACTGTGATTCCTACTTTGATGGCTGGTGCTTCCCTCACTCTTGAGGTCCCGAGCAGTGTCAATCTTGCTACATGCTTGCTAACAGGTACATAGACCAATATGTTTTCTCTAGTCCAAGGTGCATATTTACCATTCCAGTGAAAGCCAGATAGATGAGGTGATGCAAAGCTAACAACATGATCCTATAAATATTGATCATGATTATTCCAACATTGGGTATAATTACCATTTACCATGTACTAATAATCTGCTTTTTTTTTCCGCCCACAGTAGGAAATGAGTTCATGATAAATGGGATGAAGGGGATGCAAATGCTATCAGGTTCGATTTCAATTACACACGTCGAAGATGTCTGTCGTGCTCACATATTTCTGGCTGAGAAAGAAACAGCTTCAGGCCGGTACATCTGCTGTGCTGTTAACACAAGTGTTCCTGAGCTTGCAACGTTCCTAAGCCAGAGATATCCCCAGTACAATGTCCCTATTGAGTAAGTTCCTTTCAAACAATTGAAATTTAAGTCTAAACTCTTCTTTTTTTTCGGGTGTAAATGCAGTCAAAAAATTTATGTCATTGTGATGTTAACATAAGTTACAGGCTACACATTGCAAGCTAATTGTGTACGTGAAATCGTTGCTACTTGTAGATTTGGCGAATTTCCATCACAGACTAAGTTGGTTTTGTCGTCTGAGAAGCTTCTAAACGAGGGCTTTGAGTTCAAGTATGGAAAAGAAGAAATCTATGATCAAACTGTAGAGTATTTGAAGAGCAAGGGTCTCTTGATGAACTAATTGGAAAATTTGTTGGAGGTGGTTTAGTACTTTGCGTATTAGCAAGAGCAGCTCTTGATGCATAATTATATCAAAAATTTATCATCACTAATGTGATATTGAATTTTCATTTCATTATTGCACTATTTGCTACAAATAATAAAGAGAATAATAAGGTTGTGATTCTAGCTTATCCCTATCAACTCGTTGCCTCCAGTTCCTTTGTACACTCGATATAAACTTCCATATGGTTTTTTTTTTTTTTTTGTCCAAGCATTCCAAAATATTGATAATATGGTTATTAGTCACCTTCTTAATACTAGTATTTGTTATCATATACTAGTCACAATAGGTCAATAGCCAAGGACTCGTGGACTAGTTGCATAATGCACACAATACGAA
This sequence comes from Pharnaceum exiguum, assembly GCA_900322385.1. Taxonomy (NCBI): domain Eukaryota; kingdom Viridiplantae; phylum Streptophyta; class Magnoliopsida; order Caryophyllales; family Molluginaceae; genus Pharnaceum; species Pharnaceum exiguum. Next base: position 57,638 of record ONZK01000474.1, read on the forward strand.
CATTCCCGAAGTCGTACATGGTACAGCCGCGTGTACGGAGATAGGTACACCCTATATTATTTTTTTCATATTAGGCTTAATTTTCAAATAAACTAAAAAAATAAAAGCTCAATATTTACTTACCTAAATACAAAGGAGGGTGTATGGTGCTAGGTACCCCGGGAGTACGATGTATGTATTCTAGTATCTTCTTAGTTGCTCTTTATGAAGCCAGGAGAGAATGTGTATGGCTACGATCCTAATCCAACACATCTACACAGAGTGCAGAATAAAGTTAATAGAGGGACAACCTACAATAATTCGTGAAGATAACACAGCTTGCATCACCCAAATCAAAGATGGCTACATAAAGGGAGATCGAACAAAGCATATCGATCCTAAGTTCTTCTACACACATGACTTAGAGAAGGAAGGAAAAGTTAGTGTCCAACAAATCAGATCAAGTGAAAATCCTGCTAATTTGTTCACTAAATCATTACCACCCAAAGAAGTTGAAGGAGCTCTTATACAAGATTGGTATGAGGCACCATCGAGAATTATGCTAAAATCAGCGGGAGCGTATATGCAGTTATGCACTGTACTCCTTTTCCTTCGATCAAGTTTTTATCCCACTGGGTTTTTCTTGACAACGTTTTAACGAGGCAACTCCTTAAAGCATATAACGCATAACCAATTTTGGCAGTCATTCAAGGGGGAGTGTTGAAAGTCAAATACTACGGTTACCTTTACGTACAATAGAGAATAAACAATAGCAATGTACAGTATAACGATAAATTATCGATTGCGTTTTTCGGTTTTTCCTCTAGCAATGTTGCCTATAAATTAGCAGTTGTACTGTAATCGATGAAACCTCTTTCTTATCTGTTTGCACTTCTTCTCTACTACTACAATTCTTTTTTTTGAAAAATACTACTACATTTCCACAAGAAGAAGTTTATACGGAGTTCACTAGTCAATACTCATTCCTTTGGTAGCTTCATGATGAACGAACACAAGGATACTACCAACATCAGCCCAAATCGACCCAACCCAACACAGTTGAACCCAATCCAAAATCCTTAAGAAAGTGAAAATCATCAATCACAATCAGTAGGTGTCCTGGGCCCGGTGTTTAGTCTGTTCACTATTCATGTCTCTCACTCTCAAATCTCAAACACTACTTTACCACTTTCCCAGTTCCCCATAATCTCCCTACTCCCTTCTCTCTCCTTACCCCTCCCTTTTATTTACTTTAAAAACAAAACCCCCCAACTAAAAAAACTAACAAAAAAAAACAGAAAAACAAACCTCATTCATTCTTCCTTCCTCGTAGTGAAATTGTTGTACACTAAAATACTGTATAAACATCCATCATCACCGAAACAATCAAACAAAACACCACCAGTGTACCACCTCTAAAAAAAAAAGGAAAAAAAAGAAAAGGAAGGATGTCATCGTCAGCAGCAAAGAAGAAAAGCACGATGACACTAAAGGACTTCCACGGTGGCAGTATCCCTTCCGAACTCCCTCTCCCTTCTGCCCCCGGCGTGTAAGTACCCTACTCCTCTCTCTCCCCTCCCCCCTCCCCTCCACGTCAGATCCATTCATTTAATCTAATCATCAGATCTAATAATTTCACTTCCCTTTCTTCTTTTTTCTTTTCTTACAGGATAGTCAGACCGGAAACACAAAGACCGTTATCATCAAACAGCAGCAGCAGGATCTTACGCCCCGGTTCATCTTCCGGTCCCGTCAGACCGGATAATAATAAAACACCCTTTTTAACAACGACGATGAATAATATAGGCAGACACTTTGACGAGGATGAGAGGAGCGTCATGGGGGCCCCACGTAGGACTGTTAGCGATGATATTGTCCGTGGTGGTGGTGGGCCCCCACCACCGACCACTTTCAGACATAATAATAACAATCCCTCTTCTTACTCCTCTCGTGTCTCCCACAGGCCCCACACCGGGGGGACAGGAGGAGGGAGTGTTAGTAATGAGAGTGTGTGGAGGAGAGGGGGAGAGGAGAGAGAGAGTAGTGGTGGTGGGAGTACAACAGTGGTGGAGAAGTTTGCGCAGGCGAGTGCGATAGATAAGGTGATTTCAGGGAGGTGGCATAGTAGTAAGAGTGGAGGGGGTGTTGATGTGGAGGTTATTAGGCCGGGGAGCGAGGGTGGGGGGAGAGAGAGTAGAGTTGCGCAAGTGATGGTGGTAGGGGTAGGAGGTGAGGAAGGAGGAGGAGGAGGGGAGAGAGTGAGGACGCCCCCGGAAGGAGTTGAGAGGCCGAAGTTGAAGTTGTTGCCTAGGACTAAGCCTATTGAGAGTCCCGAACCGTCTCCCGTTGGTGATAATAATAAGCATTTTGGGGTAAGGGTGTTTTTTTTTTTTTTGGAACTAGTTGTTGGTGTTGAACTTATATTTACGATACTTTCGATGTGGTTTATGCTCCGTTGGGTGTGTTGATCATGTGATTAATGTGAGCTTTGAGTGTTTTTGAGTGTTTAAGGATGTAACTGTATTTGTTAGTGTGTTTTGATGGTAGGTTTTGTGGTGTGGTTGCATTTGGTTATGTTCAAGTTCAAGACTTTTTTTTTGGTTGATTATGGGGTATAGAAAAATAGCTACAAAACCTTTCAGTACTTCTTATTTATATTGAAGTTGAGGGAAGTCAATCAGCAATGCATTTAGGGTCAATATCGAAATAGCCTCCCAGTTTACATAAACTGGGGAAAGGTTGCCTACATTCTCACCCCGGAGTACCCCTCTTGAATGGGGATTACACTCGGTTGTTGTTGTTCTTCTTGTTGTGAAGTTTACGTTCTTGTTTGGTGTTTTGAACTTCAAAGTTATGCTATATAGAGGTAGTCTAGTATGTAGAGTTTGAAGTGATATGGTCTTTTGTGTTTTGCGTTTTGTAGGGTGTATTCGTGTTTGTTTATGTGGAAGTTCTAGTCTTTTCCTTATTGGTTGAATGTAGAAGTTTTCGTGTTTGTTAGTGCGTTGTGAGGGTTGGTTTTTGGGTTGGTTGGTTCTGTGCTAGTTTTCAAGACCTTTTCTTTTCAATTGAAGTTAGACATGTATGATGTTGGACTTCAAGTTATAAGCAGCAATTTTCAGTTACATTTATGTGATTTGCTTCGATGTGGTTTGTACTCTAAAGGGTGTCGTGTAGTATTTAGGGTTTGTACTAACGTGACAACTTTATTATCGCAGAGGGAGTAGTTGTTGATATTATGTTGTGATGATGGGGTTATTGCGGGGGGTTGGGTATGTGCAAGTTCAAGACTTTTTCTTTTCAGTTGAAGTTGGACGTTTCTTGTGTTTAACTTCCAAGTTTCAAGCTTTGAATTTGATTACTTTTCCTTTGACTTGCTTCTTGTGGTTTGTACTAAAAAGGGTTTAGTGTTGTATTTTGGGTTCAGACCAAGGTGATAACTTTATTGGGAAGGAATAAGTAGTTGTTATTATGATGTGATTATTGGGGTCTTCGGGGTATATGTTTTTTTTTTTTAAATCGTTATATGTTCTTTTGTGTAAGGTAATGACTTTCTTTGTTCTTTTTTTTATGTGTATGTATGTTTAGGGTCTAATGCCGCCGCCGCAGCAGCAGCAGAGGAAGGAGAATAGGAATGTTCAAGTTGGGGGTGGGAATGTGCAGGGGAATGTGACTCATGTGAGAGCTGGAGTTATTAGTGGTGAAGCGAATAGTGTGAAGCAAGTGGGTGGTGAAGTGGGGAGTAAGGTTGTGGAGCGTCCAAAGTTGAATTTGAAGCCAAGGTCACAACCTGTTGATCAAGTGGAAGGGAAGGTGACTATGACTGAGAGAGAGAGGTTAGTAGCTTTTCCTTATCTTCTCTGTGGATTGTGTATTTTGGGAGATGTTATTGGCCCTGTCCTGTGCGTGCTGATTTCTGTGATGTTGATTGCTGTAGTTTGATTTATTTTTTTATTTTTTCTTTCTTTTTTTGATTGTGCATGTTGTGATCAAGTTAACCAAGACTTGATCTTTTAGTTTTCTTTAAAAGAAACCCAGGCTTAAAGGGAAGTTGAATGGAACCTTGAAAAATGTTTGACTTGTTTACTACTGTCAGTATACTTTTAGTTCACGGCATGTTATGGTAGTGTTACTGTTCAACCCTGTGCACTTTATTGCCCTGCAATGGTTCTTTCTTATTCTTTGGTGCCATATCTAACTTTGTTTTCAGTTGGTTACAGTGGCATGTAGTTTTTTCAAAGCCAGCCAACTAAACCTCTGTACTCATGTACCCGTTGCTGTGTAGTTTTCCGTTTAGTTGGGCCTTGGCCATTTTCTTTCGTTCTCTTGCTCTTTGTCATATCTCTTCTTTTTTTTAATTTAGGACCTGTTCGGGATCACTGTGATTTTTTTTTAGTTTTTGATTTTCAAATATTTTTAACTTGGTGATAATGAAGTTAATTTTGAAATTAAAATATTTGGCATGGTATATTTCTTATGATTTTGAAAACTGACAACATAAATTTTGAAAACCACTTTTTCTGGTTTTTAGAAACGGGTTTTTAGTTTCCAAAAAAACTGATCCCATTGGTTTCCCAGACAGCACCTTATTTATTTAAAGATATTTTTGGTTTCCAGGCTTTGCCGGACTAATCCCATGGCTCTTTCCAAGGAGAGTCGAACTTGTGACCTTTGCCATAGATCTAATAGGTCTTACCAACCGAGTTTATGACTTAGTAAGCTGATGATTCCTTTGAGCTCGTTGTGAACTTGTGATTGTTGACCTTAGCTTGTGTAATGACTTTACTGTTTACTTATTGAAGATGTTGAGAACTTAAAATACTACAGGAAATTTGAAAATAGAGATATGGGTCTTTTGACACAACGGAGGAATTTGAGGAAATAAAAGTGGCAACGACCTTATAGTAGGTGGTTAGATTGCCAAGTGATGATGACTCAAAGTTCGTGATTTAATGTAGCTATTACTTATTGAAGATTTGTGGTTCTGCAGTATTTGAATGAGAGAAAATTCACTAATGTTTTCCAAAATTTTGAATTTCACCCTAATCGAATGCTAAGTTGCGAAGAGAATGTCTTGTATCTTGCTTCTGAATGGAGGTATGGAACCTGCGCGCAATGACAATGATGGTGCAAATAAATGATGGATAATGCAATAGGATTTTGTGATTGTATAGTGGAAAATCAGTGATGAATGCTTTAATGGCCGGGGGACTTTCGACTGTGAAGATTTTAGGTGGAAAAGATAACTTGGTTGACCCATTTCCACCTAGTAAATTGTGTGTTGCTGCCACTTAGTCATAAACTTTTGGGTTCACATGTGTTTCTTTGTAGGTTTTATTTTTATAGCTTTTCTAGTGCATAATGGATTTCTATTGTTGGTCACATCAACTAAGTTGATGAGTTTGTTTACTGATGGTATTCAAGGGCATTGGTTGATTTAATGTAGTGGATATGAGTGGAGCTATCACTGGGTTTAATATTTAGTTAGCAAGGGAAGGGAAGATTTAGGGGAAATGCATCTGTGGAAGATCTTCTATATGGTTCTGTGCTTTTTAAGTGGACTGGAGTTTGATAATATAATTTGGGTAGTCGTGGTTGATGACTCGTATGATGCATCTCAATTGAGTTAGAGAGGGGCAAGATTCATAGGGGAGGTGCACGTTTTTTCTCCTTCATAATTTTTGGGGCCTAATGTTGTCTTTGAACTTTAGTGAAGTCTCTTCAATATGTGATTCATATGAAGTACTCATCTGGTGACATGAAAGTATTTGTAAATGATGTGCAAATAACTGCATGATAATGTACTATTACTGTCCTGAGGGACTTCTGAAATAGATACTAGATAGTAAGGCTGGGAAAGAGTTGAAATTTAGTCTCCTAGTTAATACTCCCTCCGTCCTCAATTGAGTGTCCAGTTTGACTTTCGACATTCACTTTGACCACATATTTGGAGTAGTATATGTGATTAAAATTTACAAAATTTTATATCATTTGAAAGCTAACTTGATGAATAACCTTGTCATATAATTTTTGCATCCTAATTCAATGTAGTTTTTGAGTTATTAACGGTCAAAGTAGACCTAAAAAATTAAGGTGGACACTCAATTGGGGACGGAGGGAGTACCTAATTTATTTCACTATTTTGAAGTTGAATGCTTATGGCTTGACAGTGGGATCTATTTGAAGAATCTCATTGGTTTTTCAGTGCAACTCTCATGCCTATTTTCATCTTGATGTTGATGTCATCACATCTATAGCCCCTTGCTGTATCAGCAGTCTTGTCTTGTTTTGTGTCAGTGTGACCCCTTGGTGGCTTTTTGGTGAGTGTTTTAGTATGGTGGTGCTGTGGCATGAGATGAGCCGAGGCAAGTCATATATGGATTGTAATTGCTACTCTGGTGTACATTCGATCATTTTGGTTGTGTTGAAGCTAAAATGCCACCCCTTTTGTGACTTAGCGAAAACATACCCAGGATATTTTATCTGATTGGACGGCTCCATCTGGCTACAAACTGACCGTTTTTTGTCTTCTCTTTATGGTTTTTGCAGATTGGCACTTTTTGGCGGTGCTCGTCCACGAGAAATGGTGAGTATACTTACTAACGAGCGGGTAATTGTTTCAATATATCTATGGAGTATTTTAGGAATTTTTCTTGAATTCAACCAGTTTGACACTCTATGTAGCATATACCAAACTACCAACAATTTGATGAGGGCCGAAGTTGCCATCCTTGTTTGATTAGATGGGGTAAGATTGTGTACATATTGACCTTCTTGCACTCCGAGGGATCTGTATTATACAGGTTGGCAGTCCTGTTAGGGACTTAGGATTTAGGACATGTCTGTGTCCAGTTTCATCTTGTATGTGGATGTGCTACAGGAATGTAGATCCAGAGTACTGATATTAATGAGGCCAAAATGTCTTCAAATTAGGATTGACGCTTTGGGAGTTGTGTTCTGGTTACTGTGTTTAGTGTTTACCCAGAAATCCAGTGTTGTTTCTATATGGGTCAGCTTGGCCTTCAATTAGTCAGCTTCTTTTCCTCTTTCATTTCCCTTCGCAAGTGTATTTCATGTAGCCTTTTCTTCATCTTTTTTCCTGCCTTTTTTTTTCTTACCTGTGGTAGACCTGTATGGTTTTGCTGGCTTGTCAATTTGCAGATCTCTTACTGACTGCATTTCACATTGCCTAGGTCTTGAAGGAGCGTGGTGTTGATGATGTCAGCAGCAATGAGGAAGTGCCACCTCCAAGCAGGTACTGCTGTAACTTATAGCATGCACTTGCTGGTTCTCATCTTAACATATGTTGCATGTATTGTTGAGCTGATGCTATTGTTGTCATCATCTGTGATCCCTTTTCACTGAATTAAATTTGTTTGTGAAGGGTCAAAAATGATGCTCCACGTGCTGAGGTTGCTGCTGTGCGTGGAAATACTTCTCGCCATATTGAGAGAGTTGAGAATCCTGCCGTTGCTGACCACAGAACTGCAAGAAGCCATGAGAAGAGAGAGCAGCGGCCAGATGCTCAGAGAGGCGACATGCAGAAAAAGAATTGGCGAAATGAGAACTGGAGAAACAACAGGGACGTTGACAAGCAACAACAGCCAGAGAGGGAGAGACAGCCATCACCAGAGACCTGGCGCAAGCCTGTTGAGCCCCCTAAACCTTCTGACTCTGGACTGCGTTTCGGGAAAGCTGTTTCTGCTGTTGAGCTTGCGCAAGCCTTTTCCAAACCAGTTTCAGCTCCTAAGCCTGTCGATCAATTTTCAGGTCAAAGAGGAAACTCTGGCCGCAACCAGGTCCCTTTCTCGCGACTCACAGGACCACCGCCAAGGACTCAGATCAACGGTTACTGACTTGCTCATAATCTAACAGCTGGTGAATGAAAGACATTCCTCCATCATAATTTCTAGATCTGTAGAATTTGAGGAAGTGCAAGGGCTCGGGTTGTACCTGGTTGTTGATGGTGTGAATAAGGGGTTTCAGTCATTTTGTCCTCCTTGGATCATGGAGGCGAGGCAAACAAGCATGTGGTTGTTTGCTGAAAAACTGTGAACAGTAGAGAGGCAAGGAAAATTATTGGTGGCTTTCAAGTTTCTGGCTAGTCAAGCTTGGGTGGCTTGAGATTGTTTCACACATTCTCATTGATATGTATCAATCAGTTTTTTTCTGTCTGAGATGAATGCTGAGCTCAACAGTTGTGTTGCAGTAAGTTTGGTCTTTGGTGGATGACTTGATATTTTCAAATGTGGTTCATAGTCGTTGACTCGTTGCGATGCAATCAGGGTGACTTTGTTGCCAGTATGGTAATTCTCTGACTTCGTTTATTTATATCTTGGTCAGAAACCCAGAAAATTTCGGACTGAAATGGGAATTAACGGTAGTTCAGCACTCTCACATTCTGTAAAATTAGAGTTTTTTTTTTTTTTTTTTATGAAAAACAAAATTGTCTAGTAGACAATTTCATTACAAAAAGTGCGTTAGTGCCCTCAAAAAAGTGCGTTAGTTATTTTCTAATTTTTCTAGTGAAAATTTCACTTTTCCATAGTGGTGTTAGTTATTTTTCCTCTCTATCTTCCAGGCTTCCAGCCACTGAGCATAATTGGCGGCCAAAAGCGTACATTCTGTTAACTACCTTCTCTTAAAAGGTTCCAATAAACCAATATTATTAGTTTATTAATGTGTTCTGATTATCATTATCTACTGATTGATGCAATTACAAGTACTTTTTGTTCAGATTATCAATCAAAAATCTTTGCAGTTTCCAGTGGATTTGTCGAGCAACAGAAAGAGAACACTTTTTGAATATTAAATCCCAAAAATCTAGGAAAATGTTACTGTAATAGGAGTATGTTGATACACTGCCTTTGTCCTCATATGGTTGTTTTGTTATGGGATGGTCAACTTTTGTCTTAATATAATTTTTGGAAAAGTGGGACATAATGCTTTTTTGCTTCTCATTTTCCCTCCCTCACTGACTCACTGTGTTGTAGTTTTCCCTCTATTGCCCACCAAGCCCGCCTATAATTTTTCCCTCGCATAACATAAAGAATCAACAAACTAGTGCTAAGGAAGCTTCTGTTTGCATTGTCTGCTCCCTTCTTTGTTACATCTCTAACCCCCATGTTTCTTCTATTCTGTTAAGCCAACAGTGTAGTTTCTTTCTTTTCTTCTTTTGGTTTCAACATGGCAGTTTGCTGTGACTTTGAGGTAGATGTCAACGGCCAGCAGATTTTCTGGGTTAGCAAGGTACGGTACTTACCGTTATTCTTGTGTTAATTGGCTTGTTATTTTCCCTACCTTCTTTCGTTTTTTTGTTCCACTTCTATAAGGAATGTTAGCTTACATGCACATATTATTTACACTGCTGCCAATTATGGTTAACAGTATTGTCCAGTTGTCCTGCCACTGCATTGATGTGACTTCAATACCTATTTACCAGCTTATAAACATACATGCATATTACATACACTTTTGTATCAACTTATTCTAGTAGTCTTCACTATGATTATTCATAGATTGTCTATGTGACTTATTAATTAAATGATGATTTCTTGTTCATGCAGAAAATTCTAGCATCGTTTTCTAGCAGGTTAAGCACCTTACTTGTGAAGAGGAGCAAGAGTTCTGAGAAGAACATGAAAGTAATCTTTCAAGACTTTCCAGGAGGACCATTTGCCTTTGAGCTATTCACAAGGTTTTGCTACCAGAAAGGCATTATTGAAATAAATCATTCAAACGTGCTCATTCTAAACCTTATTGCCAAGTATATGGAAATGAACAAGAATGTCTACGGGCGGCCAAATTTGGTGGAGGAAACTGAGAAATTTCTCGAAGGCATCCACTGCTGGACTTGGTCCGAGCTAATGTTGTCACTAAAACACAGCCAACATTTGCTGATCAATGTAGATGTTTTCTCTTGTTTCCGGAAATTGGCAGATGAGGTGGTGGAGAGGCTTGCATTGCCTTGTATGACAACGCCGTCTTCCCTTTCCTCCAAGAGCTCTAGTTTCCGGTCCTCATGCGATTCTAAGAGCACTGTGAGTACTAAAACTAGCGGTTTTCGGAAGTTTTGGTGGTTTGAGGAGCTCTCTACTCTTAATGTCACTCTCATAGATATGCTTGTAAGAAAAATGGTGTTAGAGAAGTTCGACCATTTTACTTTAAGCAAGTTCCTCTTTCACTACCAACGGGTGAGGGCTTTCGGTGCCTCCAAATCCACTCGCACGAAGACAGTCCATTGTGTAATTAACCTCCTTTCTCTGCTTGACAAAAGGAGTATTTCCATCAAGGTCTTGTTTGATACTTTGAGAATAGCTTCTAATTTGAAGCTGAGGAACCCATTTAAGGGTCAATTGGAGCTATTGATTGGTTCACAGCTGGATCAAGCTGCAGTAGATGATTTACTGCTTCCTTCTCCTTGTGGAAAAAGCACTACCATGTATAATGTCAATATTGTGCTGAGGTTTCTCAAAAACTTCCTTCTTGAGGGGAACATTAGCTACAACATTTGCTCCTACAGGTTGAAGAAAGTAGCAAGGTTGGTAGATTTTTATGCAAGTGAAATCGCCCCGGATTACCAAGTGAAGCCATCCAAGTTTATTGCACTTGCTATGGTTATCCCAGATTCAGCTCGAGATTCATACGACAAATTATACCAAGCCATCGAAATTTTCCTTCAGGTAATTAACCATGTGCCAGAATTATTTCTTTCTTAACAGCCATGTAACATTCACAAGTATTTGATTGTCATCATTGATTGATTGTACGTACTGTAATTAAAATGTAGGTCCATCCACGACTAGGTGAAGAACAGAAGTTGAAAGTATGTTCTATTCTGAACTTTGGCAAGCTTTCCTCAGGAGTACTAAATCAATTGTCTCGGAATACGACTTTCCCATTGATGTCGATCGTGAAAGCTCTGATTCATCAAAACTCTAAGGTTAAAACAATTAAGGATACATACCGCCTTAATGTTTTCAGTCGGTCAGGAAGCACTAGGTGTGGCAGCACAAAGGAATTTACTGTTAGAGACGAGGTTCTTGTCAAAGAATTGGCGACAAACGACAAGCTTAAAGCTCAACTTCTGCAAATGGGATGGTCAGTTCTTGAATTGGACAAAGTTTTTGGTAAATTACACGCTCAAGACTCGGGGAATGTTATGACAACCCCTAAAGTGTGTTGTATGCACAATGTCAGACACTTACCAAAGCTCTGTTCATGATGAAAATATTGCTTATCTATTTATATCCCTTTGTACTTCTTATTTCTGATTGCTGAGTGACATTGTAAATTGCTCCCCAATTATGAGTTGCCTCTAGATCTTAAATATTTTCCTTTGCTTGGTGCATGGCCTTTCTTGCTGGCCTGGAATGTAGCAGGTATTTAGGCATTTAGGCATTTAGCTGTACAATGTAATTTTGCTGGCCTGGAAAAATCCTGGAGTTCTACCAAAATGAAAGCTTCTTATTATGGTACACAGTTTATGGACACGTTCTATATAAGAGACTTCAACACAGATTAAGCTTCAAGGAGTGATTCAATCATTCATTTACCATATCAGAAACTTGTACTAGTCTACTTTTCTTGGGCCAATGGTTGATGTTGTGTACTTGTGTTGTAAGGTTGATGAATAAATCAGCCATGTCTCTTAGTGACCTAATTGCTTCTACTTTTGGAGGAACACTATAACCAGCTACCTTTTCCTGACTGTAGTGGATATAGCAGCAATGGCTTGCTATAAACGGTAAAAAAGGAGCAATTAAAAAAGAAAAAAACACAGAGAAAGGTAAAGAAGTTGATGAACACCATGCATTTGATCTTTTGAGAAAGATCATTTACCTTTAGAGTTTACACTATGCAGATTAAGATACACTGCTTGGCTTGTCAGATACAAGAAGAGCTAAGAAAGTGCATGAGTATATGCAGAATTTCAGGCAACTTTGAACTTTTGGTCAGAAAAGTGACAAAACCAGAAGTAATAGGCTCAACTCCAAATGTTTGGTTCTAACTTCCAATGTTTAGCAAAGAAGTTTGGCAGTCCAAGATAGCAAACAGAGTTACGGAGTATTATAATTAGAAGCTTCTTGGACTAATTTGGCACATCTGTCATGCATGTTGGATTGTTGGGAAATGAAAAAAGACCACATAGGTTGGCTCAACATCGTCTAGTTAGATTTAATATATAGAAGAAATGACTGATAATACAGTTTACTGGCTAAGTACCTATCCTTGCTGAATAACATTGCAATGTATACGGCTACAGGTGCGCTGGTGTTTTACTAGTATTGCACTGCTCAGTGCTGCTTAGATTCTTCCTTCGCAGTGTCAGGAGCAATTAGCAGGCCCTGTTATTTAGAAGTAGAGTAAATTGGACTGAATTGTAGTTATTAATTGTAAAGAAATTTTCTAAATTGAACTAAACTAAAATTGAAATTGGTAGGAATAAGTCCTAAGGAATCCTTGCAAAAAAAGAAGAAGCAAATGCCAAGACTAGCTTTACATTTTCTTCTTCCCCCTCTCCCTACCCCTACTCTTCTTTCAGTCTCTTCTGAGTTTTTTTAACATGAAGACTCAAAGTTCTTGTTTGCGTAAATCACATGCACCCCCATTGGGGATTACACTCGGTTGTTGTTGTTATCCAAGAATACATTCATTAATGGACAAAGAAACGTTTAGGGAGATTGCTAGGGTGACCCGGTGGATTTCTAACCCGGTAGTACAACATAGCCTTCTATCTCTTCAACCAACAAAATAGTCTTATTAAATTTATGAAAGAGATAGACACAAAAATTAGTGGGTCGGCCACCCGGAGGGTCACCCAAGTTTTTTCCAACGTTTAGCACTTATTATGTGAGTTTAGTTGAAAACCAAATGTATAGGAACTCTAAATGTAGCAAACCAAATAACAGTTTCTGAGTTTCAACCGAAACCAAAAGATTCATCTTCCTCTTACACGTACTGGCTGATCTGAAGGTTGATGATAGCCAAACGAACCGTCTCAAAGAATTCAAGATTTGTTATTTCTTTACCATGCTTATTTTTTTGAGAAAATTTTACAAAAGTACCAAATTTCTTTTTTTTTGTACAAAGGTACTAAAGTAGTATTTTTCTTTTTAAATCGGTACTTTTTTGATTTCTAAACATTTTTTGACCATATTGCCCTCGCGTGCGTGAGAGGGTGTCTAACCCTTCAATTCTCTCCCTTTTCCCCTCCACTTTCAAGTTATTGCTCACCACCACCACCACCATACTCCACTGTCTCACCTCTCTCACACCTTAATAACAATCCTCGGAAGCACCCGATGAGACCGCCTAATTTAAGCCCAAACCTTGTGGGTCAAAGCCCAATCATTCCTCCCAATAACAACACCCCACCAACAGCAATGCCAATCGTGGTGGGTGAGTGAGAGAGAGGTCGATCGGGTGAGGGGCTCCGACGATTGACATTGTGGTTGGTTGGTGGTGGTGGGAAGAGAAGGGGAAAAACCCTTACACACGTGAAGGGCTGAGGGTAATATCGTCCAAAAATGTTTGGAAATCAAAAAAGTACCGATTTAATAAGAAAAGTCACCACTTTGGTACCTTTGTACAAAAAAAAAGAAGTTTGGTACTTTGTACAAAACCTGAACAAAGTTTGGTACTTTTGTAAAATTTTCTCTATTTTTTAATATAGGCACACTCCTTGTTAAAAAAGGTTGATTACTTGATGTTTATCTTGAATTTGTCTATGCTTGTCTTGTAAACAATTCATGTCATTTTTTTGCGTAATCCAAAAAAAAAAAAAAACTCGAATGTAATGCAGAATCCTATGAACTGCTGTGAGGGCCATGAGGCTATGACCATTTCTGCGACGTGAACGGGACATATAGCTATCTATGTCACTAATCTGCGACATGGTTAATTACACGTTTCATTGGAATAGCCGTAATTCGAAGAACATCGTTGTGTGAAAAATCGAATCTTCGTAAGGAGGACCAACATCTCAACATCCTCTAATACGCAATTAATGTCACTCGCAGCTCGATACAAACAGACAAACCTTTGATTGTGTTAAACAAGGAGTTGTTTTCTAGAAGTTCCAAATTGTTTTGGATGTAAGGGAAGCCATTAATGAGTGCACCAGAAGTCAAGATTCTTCCTTTCTGTACCGTTAATCCCAAAAACATTTCGAATATTACTCTACGAATACGAGGGCTTCACTTCGTGATTAGCTTAAAAGATTTTGATTTTTTTTTGATGGAATAAAAGATTTTGATTTAGTCTCTATAGTTTTTTTTTGAAGGTTAGGCTCTATTAGTTAAGAATAATATGGTAAGAGATCAAGATTATTGGTCCCATACTCCCATCATCCCAATATGAAGGACCCTTTTTTATTTTAAAAATTATATATGAAAGTTGAATGCATTTCAATTTTAAAATAAAGGTACATAACACTTCCAAAGTTTCTGTTATTGAAGAAAACATTTACAAAAGTTTAATATCAGCGAAATGGGTACCCCTCGTTTTCTTGATTTTTATGTCATCTTTCAGAACTTAGGATATACAATACAACAACAAATGGCTTGCTCTACGTCGATTTTCACCGGCCTCGCTTCAAATATAAAAAGTCAATTTGATTTTCATATTTCATTTTGAGCTTGTATTAAATTTTTGGAAATTACTAAAAATTATATATGAAAGTTGAATGCATTTCAATTTTAAAACAAAGGTACATAACATTTTCAAAGTTTTTTTTATTGAAGAAAGCATTTACAAAGTTTTAATATCAGAGAAATAGGTACCCCTTGTTTTCTTGATTTTTTTATTTCTTCTATCGAAACTTAGGACATCTAATAAAACAAATGGCCTCGTTCTACATCAATTTTCACCGGCCTCGCTTCAAATATAAAAAAAGTCAATTTGATTTGTCATATTTCAATATGAGCTAGTTTTAAATTTTTAGATATCATAAAGTCGTTTCGTTTTAAGTGGTCAACAAAACTAAATTCGAGTTGTTTGGTTTGCCAAGTAAAATAAACGACGGAGTATGTCTTTAATTATTTATCTTGTCTACTTTCTTCGCACCTTTCTCTATATGTAAATTGTAAAACAAATAATTTAATTGATGAAATAGTGCAGAAGTTTTTAATTATATTTGATTGAGACGGCTTTAATGTATTACCCCCGATGAATGATTAATCTCTCCATCTCCCTCCTTCCCACTTTCTTCCATTGACCATTTATCCCAACCAATATCTCCACCTTCATTCTCCTATTTGGCAAAGCCATTACCTCTTGAATGATTATCTCCCATTCATAAAGCCATAAACAATTTGCTAAAAGCCTTAAATCAATCATTGGACGAAGAATGTGCGAAAAAAAATAAAAATAATATGGGAGTGATTTAAACGACATACATAATACTTTGAAATAGTCTATATTATCCCCAACTAATGAGTTGGCTCAAATGTTGTAAACACCTTCAATATCAACTTAATTCCGACTCTAACATCTCAAATAGACTTAATCACCTCAACTCATTCCAACTCGGACCAATAGAGTAGAAGCAAATTATTTCAAAAACATTACAATTTGATCAAGCTCCAACATTTTTTATTGTTATGTTATTTTTGAGGGAAAGCTCCAAACCTCCAGCTCACTTGAACACTTCGTCAAAGCTGACTCACCCAGATTCAATCCAGCAGCTCGGATCAATTCGAGCAGTGACATTACTCGGTGTATCCTGGCTTCTTAGTCACTACAATTGGGCCATTAAAGCCCACTTTGAGACTTCGCAAACATCTTTAATAATCACGGGCTAAATAATCCTAATCCAATCCAAAGTCAACAGTCACCAGTCCACCTGACTTTGGGTCAACCATAATACGTTGTAACATTCAAACTCAAAAAACAAAAAAAAAAAAAAGAAGAAGAAAAAAACAGAGAAAATTCCAATGCCAAAAAAACAAAAAAACAAGCCTTAGAGATCTTGTCATCTTACATTGGCAAAGCTTTATAAATCAAAATCAATCAGCAAAACACTTGAAAGTTAAAATAAATAAAATATAATCATCTTGGTACAGTCCATTCTCTCTCTTTGTAAAGATCACCATCAGAAGAGAAGAAGTAATAATGTTAGAGAAGATCGGGTTACCTCCAAAGCCGTCACTAAGAGGAAACAATTGGGTGATTGATGCTTCTCATTGCCAAGGTTGCTCTTCTCAATTCACCTTTCTCAATCGCAAGGTAATTTTAATATATAACAAATAAAGTTTGCTTCTTTTCTCACTATTTTTGATGACAAGTTCATTAATATGATCATTATTTGTCATAACTTTTGATGGGTATTTGTTATTTCTTCTGATTATGCTTTTTTATCATGTGGGTATTGATTAGTTTGCTCATTTGACTTAATCTTGACATGGGTTTTGTTTTATTTCCTTTTTTTTTATGGTAGTTTTTGTTTAGTTAAGTTTTGTTGTAAAATGTTTAGTTGAATTTAGAAGGCCATTTTTTGTAGTTTTCCTTTTGAGTTGATGTTTGAGCTAATGATATGTTAGTTAGTGTGTTAGTGATTGGAATGGAAAAGTGAATATGGGATTTGATCAGTATGGAATTATTCATATGGGAATTTAATGTTGATGATGTTGAGTTTGAGTAAGTGATTTTTAGTGGATTGGATCAAGTGTTGGTTGAGTTGGATGAGAGTGGTCATTGGTCAAGTTGGAGACTTGGAGATGGAGTTAGTTGGTTGGGGTGAGAGTATGGTTGGAGCTATGAGGGAATGGAGAGAAATGATCCAAGTAAAGGATCTCGTTTGAGGGTCGAGGTAGCTCATGTGTGCGTGGGGCGTGCGCATCTGTCTGTATTAACTTGTGTGCGTCTCTGCGTGTGTTTACTTACTTTTGCATGTGTGTGTGTGTGTGTGTGTGTGTGTGTGTGTGTGTGTGGTGAATTGTTTGATCAATAGGCTGATGATTGGTTGGTTTACTGGACTTACCAGTGAAATGGGATTTTCCTCCAGTATATCCTTGAATTGTTGAAGTTTGCCTGTATTATTCTAGTAGAGTAGTGGATGATTTTCAGAAGCCTGTGAATCATGCCAAATCGGAGCATATGGACTTTATGTTCCTTATTGTGGTGCATCCAATATATGTTTCTTCAGCTGGGTGGGTACGTTCTTTTTTGAAAATACTTGACTTGGGTGCTAATAACAGATTGATAAGATGTTTGGCGCAGACAGGCATTTATATTCTTTATTATGCCTTGTCCTTTTGGGCTTGAAGAATGGAATGTTCGTTGTTTTTATAAGTCTTTCGTCTATGTGAATCGTGCATAAGGAGCTTGTTTGCTTCTCTGAAGAGGTTTTGTGTGTTTTTTTCAGCATCATTGTCGAAGATGTGGAGGGATATTTTGCAACTCTTGCACACAGTACAGGTTGATGTTGCGAGGGCAAGGGGACTCCCCCGTTCGTATTTGTGAGCCTTGTAAGAAACTAGAAGAGGCTGCCCGGTTTGAGTTGCGTCACGGAAGCAAGAGTAGAGTTGGCAAAGGTAATATATGTTCCTTCTTCTAATTTATGGTATTCTAATGGATAAGACTGTACATGTTTGTCTTGCATTGTGCATTGCTTTGAAAATTTTCAATTTTTCTTATATTTGGCTGTAAATGTCATTTAATACCTTATATGCCAACAAATTGAGTTGGGTGTCACATTCTGGACTATATTGGCTTTTGAATCTTTGTGATTGCAGTTAGGTGTTGTTTATTGTATGTACTTGAGTTGGAACCTTTCAAACTTTAAAGCAATTCAGTAGGTTTTTTATAGGACCGTCTCTGTCCAATTTTTTTAAGAATCTGTGTCTGTGTCTAATTTGGGTAGCTGTTAATCAGGTGGCTCAAAAGCTGCTTCAAGGAGTGTAGATGAGGCTTTAAATCAGATACTGACGGACTCTGTTAAAGGAACTGCTGATGGAGATGAAGAAACAGATATCGCTGGAAATGCATCTGATGGTGTTCATAGTGATACGACTACTCCAGAGGAGTTACGACAACAATCTGTGGAAGAAAGGAACAGATATAAGTCTCTGAAGGGAGAAGGAAAATCTGCTGAAGCACTAAAAGCCTTTAAGAGAGCAAAAGAACTTGAGCGGCAAGCAGCTGCTATGGAACTGCAGTTAAGAAAAAGTCGAAAGAAGTCCTTGGCTTCCAGTAGTGAGGTTGAGTCTCTGAAAAGCGAAAATGCGTCTTTTGAATCAGATAGAAGAGAGCAACCCACTATACAGAAGGGCAAGGGAAAGGATGATCTCACTGCTGAACTGAGAGAACTTGGATGGTCTGATGTGGATATTCATGATGCAGAAAAGAAACCCGCGGCAACCAGCTTAGAAGGTGAGCTTCTCAGTCTAATAGGAAATGGGTCCAGGCAAACAACTGGTGGTAGCAAGTCTACCAATTCCAGTGTAGATAAGAGCAAAGTTGTTGCCCTGAAGAAGAATGCTCTCATGCTTAAACGTGAGGGAAAACTTGCTGAGGCCAAGGAAGAACTTAAGAAAGCAAAGATTCTAGAAAAGCAACTAGAGGAACAAGAGTTTTTGGCTGAGGCTGAGGACTCAGATGACGAGCTATCTGCTCTGGTTCGTAGCCTGGATAATGATACGCACAAGGATTTTTCTAATGGCCTTGATCTGGAGTCTGGATTTGATTTTGGTAATCTCTCAAGTATTGGTGGTGATATTGGCCTTGATGGCATTGAACTTACAGATGATGATTTGCATGATCCCGAAATTGCTGCGGCTCTACAATCGTTGGGTTGGACTGAAGATCCTGTTCAACCTGATGAAAGGATGCCTCCATCAGTTTCTGTCGACAAGGTAGGAGTTGAAGCTGAGATCCTTAAATTGAAGAGGGAAGCTTTGACGCAGAAAAGGTCCGGAAACATGGCAGGGGCGAAGTCACTGCTAACGAAGGCAAAAGATCTTGAAAAAGGTCTTAATGGTTTGGACGTTGATGTGCCACTACTTGATTCTTTTGTTTCTGGCGGAGATCAGATAGCATCTGGCTTCGGCCAACGGAATGAGACATTTGCTGTTGCTGGTAGAAAACCAGCTTCGAAGAGCAGATTGCAGATTCAGAAGGAGCTTCTTGCACTGAAGAAGAAGGCTCTTTCACTTAGAAGGGAAGGAAAAGTAGAGGAGGCTGATGAAGAACTGATGAAAGGGAAGGTACTGGAGCAGCAACTTGAGGAGCTGGATAATCCTGTAAAGTCGAGGAGTCAGACCGTTGACGATGAAATACCAGAACTGGAGGACAAGCAATTAGACTTATCTACTGTTCTCAATTCCACTGATGAAGAAGCTGATGTGACAGATCAAGATCTGCATGATCCAACATATCTTTCACTCCTTGACAACTTGGGTTGGCAGGACAGCGACCACAGACCAATAATATCTTCGTCAGAGGTCTCTGTGGGAAACGAGAGAACCCCTGTAACTGCTACGATCAGGAAACCTAAACGAAGCAAGGCTGATATGCAGAGGGAGCTCTTAGGGTTAAAGAGGAAGGCTCTTACCCTCAGGCGTCAAGGACAAGATTCTGAGGCTGAAGAGGTCCTTCAATCAGCCAAGGT
Organism: Pharnaceum exiguum; assembly: GCA_900322385.1. Taxonomy (NCBI): domain Eukaryota; kingdom Viridiplantae; phylum Streptophyta; class Magnoliopsida; order Caryophyllales; family Molluginaceae; genus Pharnaceum; species Pharnaceum exiguum. The sequence continues at coordinate 77,226 of ONZK01000474.1, forward strand.
GCTGGAGGAACAGTTGGCAGAAATTGAAGCCCCTAGGAGGCAAGTTCTGGGCGACTTCTCAGAGCATGAAACTGAGGTGGAATCTAAGTCGTTGAAACAAGAAAATGTTCCTGAGATTAATCTTCTAATGGAAACAGGACCCACCCAAACACCTCTTAAAAGGCCAGCTGTAGTTAATGATGATACAGAAAAACGGCAAGCTGTAGAAGCTGCTGGCCATGAAGCTAACTTCTACCAAAGTGTTTCACCTGACAGTCAAAAGAGTTCACCCCAGCAAGAAATTCTTGCTCATAAGAGGAAAGCACTTGCTCTTAAAAGAGAGGGGAAATTGGCCGAAGCTCGAGAGGAACTTCGGAAAGCAAAGCTGTTGGAAAGAAATTTGGGGGATGGTGAAACCCAAGATCTTGTAGGTCCTGTTGCCATGGATTCTTCACGTATCTCTGCATCTTTAACTGCGAGGGAGGAAAAAACCCCATCCCCTTCAAAAACACAGGAAGAGCAGGACCCACCAAATTCTTCCCGGAAGCCACTTTCCAGTCATGAGCGTTATAAATTGCAGCGAGAATGCCTGAACCACAAAAGAAATGCATTAAAGCTAAGAAGAGAAGGTAAAACAGAAGAAGCTGACGCGTTACACGAACTAGCCAAGAAACTTGAAGCGCAGCTGGAGGAGGCCAGTTTGCATAATGATGCGACTCCTACAGCAAGTGACATAGGATCAGATGACAAGGCAATAGTTGAGGATTTTCTCGATCCTCAGCTTTTGTCTGCTCTGAATGCAATAGGTCTGCAGGAGCCTCTTGTTGTTGCACACACCCCAGCGAAGGTAGAGCCATCATCATCAGTTGCTAGAAAGAACGAGAGCTCCAGCCAGGAAACAGTTCAACTGGAAATGCAGATTAAGGCTGAAAAAGTGAAGGCTTTGAATCTTAAGCGTGCTGGACGACAAGCAGAAGCACTTGAGGCTCTTCGCCGAGCCAAACAAATGGAAAAGAAACTCAATGCGCTTGTTTAGTGATTTAGTGACAATTTGTACTGCATGCAACAATGAGCCAAACAAATTAAATTAAAAGATGTCATCTTATGTTTGTTATATTTGTTATATTTGATTTATCATATTATCAGTTTAACATTGTAAAACATGTCGGGTAGTGCACTGAGCAATGTCCTCCGTTCTCATGTCTGCGCAAGAAACACAGTCAATAATGGAAACAAGTGAATAGTTGAGCTAGTACAATATATGAGTGCACAGATTAGCATTGTTTAACTTCCATTCACAAGTTCCAAATAAAAGAAAAGGGAAAATACTTCCCTTCGCAAGAGGATGATTATTGTAGTACTGTGGCCTCAATCATCCATTAATTACATCGATCATGAACATGACCCAACCCAAAATCATCGATTGCAAGATGATGCTTATTGATTTATTGTACAGTACTACATGTCGATCCGGGGCCAGGATCCTCTTCATTTGCCAAAGAAAAGAAAATCTACAATTATCTCGTTTTACTTCGTTGGATTAAGAGGGGGTGTTTTTGACCGTTAGATTAAGAGAGAGAGGGAAAATGCAAAGAGAGAGATAGAGAGGAGAGACAACGGGAAGAAAGAAATATTGAAGATCCAAACGCGTCGATTCCGACCCAAAATCCAACCCGACTCATCTGTCAAAATCAGCACAATGCAAGTTACAAACACCATCCAAAGTTATGTTCATATCATATCTCTAGCGAGCAAAATAATACTTCGAACAAAATCCAGAAACAACATCGAGTCAGAAAAAAACCACATTAATTGTGAAAATTCACTGAATTTACTTTGATATAGTATTTTTCAACCCACAAAATTTAATATTCTGACTATGTGGAATTTAATAATTGGATGGCCTTTGGATTTGTTGCTGTATTATTCCCAGCTCTCCCGCCGACCCACAGCCGTGCGTGGGGTCACAAATATTCTTTACCAAGCAACAAGCAGACGGTACTGTGGTGGTATCATCATTCAGCAATTAAGCTGGTCTACTGACTACTGAGCGCAGCTATAAATTGGCCGACGTTTAATTTTCTGCATTAGCTTGAGGAAAACTTTTACATATATGTACCTCATCATATCATCACCAGTCCACCATGGCTTTAATATCCGCTTCCATTATCTTTGCAGCTACCAAACTAACCAAACCATTTTATAAACCCATAATTGCCATGAACATAAGAGAAGCTACATCGGCAAACGTAACAGCTGGTGCAATCACTTCCACCACCTCCACTAAGTTGATGTGCATTAACAAAAAAGAACATGAGGGCGTTGTTCATGTACTGTACCCTTTAGGGGAGAATTCTGACACACGTACCGATCGTCTCTCATTTACAGTTGAGTCTCATCTAGTACTGTTGGAATATGTGTGTTACGTTCCACATTGCTAATTTGTAGTGGCCTAATAAGGTGTATATAAGTTAGTGAATACCCTACACTCATTGCCAATTGGTTTTGAGTTATTGGATCCTCACAAGCTTATATCACCTTTCCTTACGTCTTGTTTAACAAGTACCTAGCTAGCTTGTTAATTGTCTATCCACTTTCACAAATCACAATGTCATTTGCATGATCTGCATGCTGCACGTACGTACATTGAAATCTTTCCTTTTCGCATAATATTTAGGATCAGTTTCAATATAGAGTCAGTGGGGCAAAGACTAAGGTTGCGCGGGAGCTAGAGACATGTGGACACCTAGAAGCATTAATCATAATTGATTCCATTCAGCGGTTGGGCATTGAGCACTACTTTAAAAAAGAAATCTCTGATGTCCTGGAAAGAAGCCATGCAAAATGGAGCACAACTGCATGGAAATGCGGTGATCTTTATGAGGATGCTCTTCGCTTTCGTTTGATAAGACAAGGAGGATATCATGTGCCCTCTGGTTAGTTTATTTCTTTGATCACTAATCCTATATAACACTGAACATTCTTTATCTATATTACTTCCTTGAATTTTTTTTGAGCTTAAATGTGTATAGTATATATCTATGATGATTCAATGTTGTGTATAATGTGGGAGTCTGGTGCTTTTTCGTTTGTTAATGAGACAGACATCTTCAGGAGTTTCAAGGGAAAAAATGGAGAGTTCAAAGTGGAAATTCGCAAGGACATCAAAGGGTTGATGAGCCTTTTTGAAGCTTCTCAGCTGAGCATACCAGGGGATGATTTTCTAGATGATGCTGGTGAATATAGCGAGAACCTACTGGCCTCTTTGAATGATGTGAAACAATCCGAGGCCAGGATAATTGGAAACATGCTCAACAATGCACACCATAGAAGTTTGCCAAAAGTACTCGAGGCAAATGATCTTATTCAAAACTTCAAGACGATACTGAAGTTTGTTCATGCCTTCAATGATGACAAAGACTGGGTTCAAGACTTGCAAGACCTAGTAATGATAGATTTCAATATGTCTCAAATAACTTACCAAGATGCGATATCTCTGGTTACAAGGTATGCTAATTTTCTACGACCAAATAGAACTTGCATGTGACCAAATAGAACTTGCATGTGACCAAATAGAACTTGCATGCATGTGTCTATAGTAAAGAAATTAATGCAATTATTTACCAACTGAACCTCCAATTAGATGGTGGAAAGAACTGCAGTTGACCAAATCATTGGAGCTTGCAAGGGACCAGCCCGTTAAATGGCATATGTGGTCCGTTGTTGCTCTCCCTGAGTTATACATGACAGAAGAGAGGATAGAGCTCACCAAAGTGGTATCACTAATTTATATCATCGATGATATGTTTGATCTCTATGGAACACTTGAGGAGCTCACTGCCTTCTCTAAAGCTGTCAAGAAATGGAATTACACAGGCATTGAGGGATTACCTGACTACATGAAAATGTGCCTAAAGGCACTTTTTAACTTCACAAATGAATTCAGCCGCAGAACTTACAGAAAACATGGTTGGAACCCAGAAGATTCTCTTCGGAAAATAGTATGTATCTAATCAAACTTTAGTCTTATATATGAAGAATACAAAGCAAGTGTATAAACCCACTGAGATTTTTAATATAGTACTTGTTGATGCAGTGGGCTGATTTATACAATGCATTTCTGATGGAACGACGATGGTTTGATTCTGGATACTTGCCTCCTCCTGAGGAGTATCTGAACAACGGGATTATAAGTACAGGTATTCCTGTAGTTTTTGTCCACACCTTCTGGCTCTTGGGTGAAGGTATAAGGAAGGACGGGATCGATCTCTTAATTAAGTACCCAGACATTGTAACTTCAGTGGCAACAATCCTGCGCCTTTGGGACGATCTCGGGAATTCTTGATGGAAGTGTTCTATACAAGTGTATATATTTATTAGGTACTAATAAGGAACAATATAATGTATGAATGAGACATATAGTTTAATCAGTTAAGTGACTAATATACTTTGCTAGAAGTCCCTGTTGTCACTAGATTAATTATTAATCTAAGCTTAATTGATTAAATCCTATTGGGTCATACGTGTGCAACGATATACTGATAAGTATTTTGGGCCAAACTTTAGGAAGTCGGGTCAAATACTTGAACCGGAGAATGAAGAGGGAGAGGAAGAGTTTTTGTAAATCAATTTCCACAATTGTAACTCCTTAGCATTATGACAATTTAATATGATTAATTGTGTTATAATGTGAGTGTGTGTTATGTTTGAGATGCTAAATAGTTAGAATGTGAACATATACAAATATGATCACGACTTGGCAAATACGATTCGGCCGAACAATAAAGTGGGAAAAAGTCTCACCATTGTTTGGAGACATGCAACACGGCCAAAGTGAAAACAACACACAAATCCCATCTCTCCAGTTCTCTTCTTGTTCGTGCTAGTACTCGATCAAGCAGGATCAGTTCGTGAGTACGCGTATACAACAATAGAGGAATTGCACCTGCGGTTCTAAGTCTCCATTTGATCAAGCACGCATCAAGAAGTATGTTGACTAAACACCCTTTTACTTGTTATTATATGGCTTTTATCTGGATCAATGGACTAGTTCTAAATTGTTGTAATATGATTATAACTACAAATCGCTTCCGCTAATATATGATATATGTCTAGAACTCTTCAATTCTAAGGTTAGATTTACTGAACTGAAAACTATTCGAATCTCGCCTGCTCATAAATACTCATAATCATTTAGCTAGATTGAATTACTAATTGCATAACAAATTTCATGATCATAGTTTGCAAGTTTTGAGAAATTGATGCTAATAGGTGTGAGTAACAACAACAACAACCAAGCTTAATCCCCATTCAATTGGGGTACTCGGGGGTCAGGATGTACGCAACTTTAGTACCTTACCCCTGTTTATAAAAATAAGGAGGCTGTTTCCGAGAGGTGTGATTATTAACAGAAGTAACTAAAGATTTTCTGGCATATTTTGTCCAACAATTATGGTGAATGGTGACAGGAGCAGTAGCTACGACACATTGTGATTAGTGTGTATTTGCTCATATAACGTCGTACATAACCATGCTACAGGATGAGAATCAAGACGGGCTTGATGGATCATTTATAAAATGCTACATGAACGACAAGAAAAACATTTCGATAAAAATGGCACGAGACTATGTTGGTCAAATGATATCAAATGCATGGAAGAAGCTGAATGAGGAATGCCTTTCTCCTTCTCCTTTCTCAGCTGATTTAATTGTAGCTTGTCTTAATGCTGCGAGAATGATCAAAATCATGTACAACTATGACAACAACCATCACCTTCCAACCTTTGATAAATGCATCAAGTCACTCCATCTCAAATTCGATCAAGGTAGCAAGGTAGCTAGTCTCACTGCTCCTTCTTGATCAGTATCACGCAGTTTAATTTTCTGTTGTAGTAAGATCTGCCGTAGAAAGGCAATACTAATTCTTGATTGTAATTAAATTAAGGATTTTTCACGATTTACCCATGGATACCTTCTCATATATTATTATATAGATGTACACAATATTTTATGAAATAAAAATTGGTTTACTCTATTATGAGAGACTAAATGCTTAGTTTATATATTTAAATCTATCTCCCTAGGAGTAAGCAAGTAAGCAACCAATGAACCAATACTATCGATCTCTTGAGAAGATACTTCATTGGGATGGTCCTTTGTCATTTTCCACTTGAAAAATATCTTCTATTAGACGCATATATACCAAACACATGCTCTGCCACTCTATTTGATTGAATAGTTTCCTTTTTCTTTTATACAAATGTCTTTATTTTATTTTTTTTTGAAAAGATTAGCATATGTCATTTGCAAATGAAAAATATCTTCATAGGGACAGATACCAAACACATAATCTGCCACTCGATGTACAATGAATTGCTACAAAATTCCTTTTGTAGCAATTGTCTCAGAAAAACAACAATTAGCATATGTCATAATCTGCCACTCTATTTACATTAAGTAATCTCGCTTAAATAAATGGTTAAAGTTCATAACGAATGTGCTACATTCTTATTTACGTGGTTTCATTTTAAACGGGCACCCGAATCTTAAGAATATAGTTTGGCAAATTATTTGGTACAATTAGGGAGGGTGAGTTTTGTTCGTTTGTAATTTAAACTGAATATGAATTTAACTAGAAGAAAATTGAACTGCACCGAATTACAACAATATTACAGATGAATAAAAAAGTAGATCAAATCTTTCCAAAAAAGAGTAGACTTTAATATTGTGTATATAATGTATTTTACTACCACTTAACAATATTTTTTTTTGAAAAAAAACACAAAATCAATTTATACGATGTATTTTTTGTAAAAAAATGAATGTTGCATTTTTGAAAACGATATAGAATAGAGACTGAAAGTGATACACAAATCAAGATACACCCAAATAATAAATTCTATTATTCAACTGGGTGCACCTAGCACACCGTTCACGCATCCATTGTTGTTGATTAATTTTTTTAGAGAGTTAACTTGATGATTAAATATTGGTTTTTTTAATTATTTTTAAAGAGTTAGGCCTAAAAAAGAAAAAATAAACAATTAGGACCTACAATGTAGGTACACCCGCTTGCATATACATATTCCACCCAAACCCAAGTATACCAAACCAAATAAGGACCAATTAAGGATTGGTGTAAGCTGGTCTACAGCTATATATAAGGCTAACCATTGCTATATTCTTGCACGTAAAACCTACCCTTCACTCTCTTATTAATTATATTGTGAAATATCACTACTTCACTACCTACTGCTACCAATACACCATGGCTGCAAGATCTGCTCCCATTGCGCCTATCAAAGTAACCAAACCATTATTCATGCCTGTGGCGGGAGCCAAATTAGCAAGCGCAACTTGTGCCATTTCCACTAATTTGAAGTTGAGCACTTGCAATGAAGGACGAAATAATAAGAGTGCTATTTGCGCGCTTTCTCAGGACGATGACCACGTCGTCGCATATGCAGTACGTTGAGGCTCTCAGTATGAGCATTGTTTTTGTTCGTGCTTTGGCAAATGTCGTTTGCATAATCTGCCACTCTATTTACTTTGAATTGTTTTCTGTTTCAGCATGAACATCAGGTTCAAAATAGAGTCCAACAGATGCAGACTAAAGTTGCACAGCAGCTGCTGAAATGTGGTCAATCTGAATCATTGATCATAATAGACTCCATACAGCGATTGGGCATTGAGCATTTCTTTAAAAAAGAAATCTCTGCAGTCCTTGAAAGTCATTATGCAAATTGGAGCACAACATCACGGGATGATCTTTATGACGATGCTCTTCGCTTTCGTCTATTAAGACAAGGAGGATACGTTGTTCCTTCTGGTCAGTTTCTTTTATCAGTCTCACAGATGCAAGTAAATTAAAATTAGCTAAATCAATATCCTATATGAACTCGTGTACTGCAACAGTTTTTTGGAACATGTTTTTGGAGAGTATGGATTTAGACATATATCTTGATGAAATTACAAGCCTCTAACCCACTGTTTTGTTCAACTAGTTAAAAAGTTAACTGAAAAGAACTGACTGAAGTGGAAAGATTATAATTAACTGGAAGAAATTGAATTTAACTAGAAAAAACTGAACTTACCTAAACTATAACAAATGAATTGAACAAAATAGAGCCTAATATCTCGGACCATTTTTCACAAGAACCCTCTTCTGTATACTTGTTTTATTTTTGTATAGTTGTTCAAACATACCTTACGTGCTGTAGTGAGAGGAGGACTTTGCTTAAATGGCATATTGGAAGAAATTATTTAACAAAATAACAAGTTTCAAAAATTATTTTTTAAACTAATAAAAATGCTTTAAGTCAATTTTTTTTTTTGTTTTACAAAAGAAAAACAATGTTCTTTTTTCTTTTAAACCGCTAAGGTTTGATTCAAATAACTTTATTATTTTTGTATGATTTTATTTAGTTTTTAATTAAAACAGATAAATAGTTAACTCATCTATAGAAAAAAATTATGTGAACCATTTTCATATATGAAACTGGGTATTAATGACTTCTCGACTACACAATAATGACCCCTCGGCTAAACAATAGCGATCCATATTATCCAGTTTCCCTTTTTATTTTATTAGAACATGGCTTAAAATTTTTTATTAAAAAAACATGTGTAAATTATGTCTTGTACTATTATTACCCAATTCTTTTTATACCGATATAGTAAAAAAAATTCTACTGTTCAGATTTTAATTTACAATTTAACTGAGTACGTGTACAATTATTTTGGTTTTATATGGCAAGATGACATGAATTTGATAAGTTGATGTGTTTAAGAAGACGCTAAAGCAAGTGAAACACTTTGAAAGTCATGTTTCATCAAATAAATATTTCTCCAAATTATTAAATAATAATAAAAATAAAAGTAATAACAATTTAAGAAGATATTGTTTGTTGTTGACTTGTAATTATCCTGGAAAATAAATATAAATCAAAGTAAGCTCATTTAACTTTCCATAATATTCTATGATATACATAGGATATATATAAATGAGAAGAAAAATTTGTGTGAACCTGGAGAAGTAAAACACATTTGCTAAAATCTTTTTTATTATTTAACATTTTTTTTTTGGAAAATGGTGAAATTTTACTTCCAAAAGCAAAACCAATTTTGACAGAATGCCATCTTATGAAAATGATCGTTTATACAAAGCCTAGTAAGTTCATCAGATAAAACATAAATTTTATTATTTAACATGTTTATTGCTAGTTTGACAAATAGTTTCTTAGGCTTGTTATTTCTCTAATTTTTAGGTATTCCTGGTGTATGTATACACCGGGTATTATTCACAAAGCAATTACAACATGTATCATTAGTCATATTTTTAATGTCATTAGCAAGGATCTTTATTATTAGCTATAAAGCCATCCGATGTACGGATACACCCGATCCCGATATACCAAAGACTTGTTGTTATTTTGATAAATACTTTCATCAATTTTGCGATTCTTTGACCTAGTCCGGACAAGTATTCCTACAGGTGCACTGACTAACAAGTATTCATAAACCAACTCATCTTTATATAAGTACATACGGTAACTCTACTATTGTTATGAAACAGACATCTTCAAAAAATTCAAGAAGGAAAATGGAGAGTTCAAAGTGAAAGTTCGCAAAGACACCAAAGGGTTGATGAGTCTCTTTGAAGCCTCTCAGCTAAGCATACCAGGGGAACATCTTCTAGATGAAGCTGGTGAATATAGCAGGCAGCTCCTAGTGACCTATTTAAAGAATGTGAAACAATCCCAGGCCAGGGTAATTAGAAACATGCTCAAAAACCCACAGCATAAAAGCTTGCCAAGACTTAAAGGCCACTATATCATTCAAAATCTCAAGACGACACTAAAGTTTGTTCATGGATTCAATAATGACAAAGACTGGATAAAAGACTTGCAAGACCTGGTTATGATAGATTTCCATATGGCTCAAGTCACCCACCAACATGAGATCTCTGTAATTTCAAGGTATGGTTATTTAGGATATCTTTTTAAGTACATCAAACTTGTTCGTAATGAATGCATTATTAACAATTAATTACTCTGCAAACTTTCTATTAGATGGTGGAAAGACCTTCAGTTGACCAAAAACATGAAGCTTGCGGACCAGCCCGTCAAATGGCATATGTGGTCCGTGATTGCTTTCCCTGATTTAAACATGACAGAAGAAAGGATAGAGCTCACCAAAGCGATATCACTAATTTATACCATCCGTGATTTGTTTGATCTCTATGGCACACTTGAGGAGCTCACTGCCTTCACAGAAGCTATCAACAAATGGGATTACACATGCATTGAGGGATTACCTGAGCACATGAAAGCGTGCTTAAAAGTACTCTATAGCGTTACAAGCGAAGTCAGCCACATAACTTACCTCAAGCATGGATGGGACCCCGAGGACTCTCTACGGAAAGCAGTATGGCCGGGATATATAGCTTATCTAAATTAAAATTTTATCATGTACCCGTAGCCTTGACGAAATAATAATACCTTGTATTTGTCTTTGTATATGTTGATGCAGTGGGCAGACTTGTGCAATGCATTCCTGGTGGAATCACGATGGTCTGCTTCTGGAGAATTGCCTTCTTCCGAGGAGTACCTGAAAAATGGGATTGTCAGTTCTGCTGGTCATGTAGTATTTGTGTACGCCTTCTCGCTCTTGGGTGAAGGAATAAACTATAAGAATATTAATCTCATAAGCAAGTATCCAAACATTTTTACTTCAGTGGCCACAATTTTACGTCTTTGGGATGATTTGGGGAGTGCAAAGGTGAGTACTCAGACTTTGATCCTGAAAAGAAATATCTTGAATATAGCCTAGGTGTGGTTGATCACTAGTTGACTATTAGCTGATGATGATGCGAAACCTTCCTAAAACAATTCAAGGTGCCAACATGTTGAAAACAGCATATAGCTATGTTTTTCTATGTGAGCAACACTAATTAGTTTGTCTGCATATTTTGTCTAATGTCCTTTTCAACATAGCATTAGAATCCTTGACAAGTAGTAAAAAGGAGAAATAGAGAAAATATGATTAAAACACTGAAAAAGGTACTCTACTCTCTAGCAGAGCATAATTTGTCCAACATATGTGCTATATGGTACTAGAACATTATGAAAAGAACCCAATAGAACTCACGACTTCAGTACAAAACATTGCATGCAGGATGAGAATCAAGAAGGCCATGATGGGTCTTTCATAAAATGTTTCATGAATGACAACGAATACATTTCAGAAGAGATGGCACGAGACAATGTTCATCAAAGGATATCAAATGCATGGAAGAAGCTGAATGAGGAGAGCTTGTCCCCATATCCTTTATCACCTGATTTAGCAGCAGCTTGCCTCAATATTGCAAGAATGATCGGAACAATGTACAACTACGACGATAACCATCACCTTCATCCAACCCTTGATAACTACATGAAGTCATTAGTCACTTCTATATGAGAGAGGATCAACATCGCTCATAGCTTAGTGGACAAATTAATTAGTCCCCAAATATCGGGATAGCCTCAATGAATTTGGCTCAAAAAACCTTAATCGCGACAAATTAATCAACATATATATAGTAAAAAAAAGGAGCAAAATTATTGCTTGCCATAGCTCATAGTTTCTAGAACTTTTCCACAATAATCCCTAATTCATTCGATTTTTTTTTTTGGAAAAGGTTAAAATTTTATTCATAATAAACCAATTTCCGAAATGAGGGTAAAACCCCTACATTTTTGTCCAAAGAAGCTACCTATTACATCCAAAATCGAGCAAATACTACATTCCTCATTAAGTTAAACTAGTTTCTATCTCATATAATAAAGGAGAATTCCTAAACAAATGAGAAAGACGTATCCAAACTCTTTGCTTTGCTTGCTGCTCTACTACTGAAGACGTTTTGCAGACATCAGTAAAAACTCTGGATTTTCGCTCACACCAAATCGCATGTACTGATGCAACTAAATAGGCCTTCAATAGCATGTGCTTCCAGCTTTTTCCCCGACAATGCCTTTTCTGCCAATTCAGTTCATCCTTCAACTTTGTGTATCGAGGTCGAAAGCCTGCCCAACACCTAATATTGTTCCACACTTCAGTAGAATAGGTACATTCAAAGAAAAGATGTTTTGAGTTTTCACAAGCATTACGGCACAAATAGCACATATTCGCCAAGTGAAACCCCCTTGCTTGCAATTTTTTTTTTGTGTAACAAGAGTGTTGTGCATAGTAAACATAGTTGTAATGCTTTGTCTTGGCATAGCAATAGAGTTCCAGACAATATTACTCCAGTAACAACAAGCTAAAGGTCCTGTAAGATAATGGTAAGCTTTTCCTATGAGAAACTTACCTCCATGTTGCTATGAATTGAATAAGGCCTTTGGTGCTTGAATGGAGCCAGATTTGGCAATGAAAAAATCTCTTGCGCGCCATCAGTAAACTTCTCCATAGCCACGAATCAGCAGTGTTTATCGAGGCTTCCCAAAAGTTATTACATTTCAGGTAGTACCTTCTAATCCATTGCACCCATACTGAATCTTCATGCATGATATGTGATTCTCCAAAGAGCTTTCAGTAGTAGTGCCTAATTCCAACTCAACACCTCCTGTATATCAACTCCCCCATTCCTCCTTGGCCTGTACAACTTTTTCCAATTCATGAAGATCATTCTTTTTGCATCATCAGCTATACCCCAGAAGAAACGCCTCAGAATTTTGTTGATTTCTTCCACCACACCAATGGGAATTAACATAGCCGATCCCCAAAAATTGAATAAACCAAATATCACTGAGTTTATACGCTTAACCCGACTGGCGACTGTCATATGGAAGCAAAGCTGCTGTCCAGTGATCAGTGTGATGTTTGATGTTTTCAACCAATGGATAGAACAAATCAATAATAAGTTTTTTGGAGCTTAAGGGCAAGCCAAGATATTTAAATGGCAAGGTTCCCAAAGAGAAACCACTCAAGCCAATGATCTCCTGTTGTACTACTGCATGGACTCACCCAAAATAGATATCAGACTTACTTGTGTTAATAGTCAAGCCTGACATGAGCTCAAATTTCTGCAGAATATCAATACCACATTTGACAGAAGGCACAACACCTCTCACAAAAATTAGTAGATCATCAGCAAATGAGAGATGGTTAAGTGAGAGACGAGTACATTTAGGATGCTGATTAAACAGCTTTGTCTTTTTTGCTGCTCTCAACATTCGTGACGATGCCTCCATACACAAAACAAACAAGTAAGGGGACAAAGGATCCCCTTGCCAAACCCCCTTTTTTTCCTTCAAAAAATCCATGCAATTCATCATTGACCACAAGAGAGTAAGATGGCTTAGTAATGCAGGCCATAATCGAACACACAAAAACTTCAGGTAAACCAAAACTGAGCAAGCAAGATTTCAGAAAATCCCAATGGACATTGTCAAACGCTTTCTTATTTCTTAATATCAATTTTTAACATTGCTCTAGGTGACAAATGTTTGTTACCATACCTTCTCACAAGTTCCTTTGCAAGCATGATGTTATCAAAGATTAGTCGACCTTTAACAAAATCCACCTGTTCCTCTCCAACAATATCCGGCATCACACTCTGCAATGTGTTTGAAAGAATCTTGGTAACTGTCTTGTACACCAAATTACAACAAGCAATCGGTCGAAAATCACCAACTGCAGTGGGATTTTCGATTTTTGGTATTAAGACAAGTTCCGTTGCTTTCACTTGGTTCAAAAGTTTTCCAGTAGTAAAGAATTCCTTAACTGCAGCAATAAAATCATTATGTATAATCTCCCATGTCTTCTTGAAGAAACAAGCGTTAAATCCGTCTGGTCCAGGACTCTTATTATCATTGAATGAGAAAATGGCGTTTTTGATTTCAATGTTTTTGACAGGAAAGAGCAAAACAGCTTTTTTGTTGTCATTAACTGTAGCTCCTAGCAACAAGTCTTGGTCAATTGGAATAACAGTTGTTTGAGCTCCCATGAGGCCTTGATAGAACTGCAGAAAAGCATCAGCAATATCAGTTCTATTTCTCCCATGTTGATCAATGACAGAACCAATAAAGCGTCGTTTCTTTTTTCCAGCTACAACAACATAGAGATAAGAAGAGTCTTCTTCAATTTGATTCAAGTGCAAGACTTTTTTTCTCTAATAGATAGCACTCAATTCATCTTCTGTCAACTGTATGTAGTGTGCTTTAAGTTGTCTTTCCTTGTCAACTTAATGTTGTCAAGGACAAGAGCTTAATAAAGATTGACAATCTGTCCATTCTTCAAGAGCCAAACTAACTCTGTGGTGCAAATCAGAATAATTGTTTTTATAAAATGCTTTCAGAGCTTTCTTGACTGCTTTCATTTTTGACACCAGTCTATACATGGCAGTCCCATAAATATGACAACTCCAAGCATGGGAAACAAGCTGCATAAAAGAATCATCAGTAGTCCAATAGTGAAAGAATTTGAAAGGTAGTTTCATATCTATGCTCACATTGAGAAATCTGATAATCGAAGCTGAGTGACCAGAAATGACAGGAGAAGTAAATTCCACTTCAACTTACATAGCACTTTGAATCAAATAAGAATTGGCAAGTACTCTATCAAGCTTACAAGTGACTCTTGAATCACTGTCTTGGTTATTTGCCCAAGTGAAGAAAAGGCCCTTTGCAGGAAGATCAAGCAAGCATGTGGCAGTTAAACAATCATTAAATTCTTCAATGTCTTGCCAACTGCACTGGGTTTTACTGCATCGTTCGAGTAATTCTAACCACATTGAAATCTCCACTCACTAACCAAGGAACTATGATTGTGGATGAGATATCACATAGGTCAGTCCATAACTCCCTTCTTTCTTCGCCTGTATTCAAAGCATACACAAATGTATACAGGAAAGAAATGTCCAGCAGTCTATTATGCACAGAACAGTGCATAAATTGAGAAGAAGATCTCAAAACTGTAACATCCATCATAGATGGATTTGAATAAACCCAAATTCTCCCATTATAATGATGAGAGTAGTTAGTAGCAAAATTAAATTGCCTAAAACGTTTTGTTTTTTTTTGTGAATTTTTCTCCTTTACCCTAGTTTCCAGCAGAGCACCGAAAACTATTTTATTAAGCACAAGACATTGTTGACTGTCTTGTTGCTTCAAGAGGTCATTAAGACCTCTTACATTCCATGTGTGGACATTCATTGGGTGGTGGGGGGTAAAGAGGTACCCCCACCCTTATCCAAATCCTCACAAAGTATCTCCATAGCATTTTTTACCTGCAACAGTTCACTCGTCTCAGAACTATCCTCTGCTAGATAAGCTGCAATTCCTTCAGCATTGACATTTATATATCTATTGGCTTTTGTCACTGGCTTCTGTGTTGGGACATATACTTTCTTTGCAGGTGAAGTAACAGTGGTAAAACCCTCAGAATCAACCAAAGTAGCACTAGAACTAGCACTTTTTTCCACAATAGAAGTAGTCTAAGAAACCACGCACTTTCTTTTGTTTCCGGCATTATTTTGCTTCATGCCCCAGTTTGGGACAACAATCACAATAAAAAGGAACCCATTTAAAATCAACTTTCTGAACATATTTCTGGCCAAAAGGAGTACTCAAAAGAATTTCAATCTTCAATGGTTTTGACACATCAACCTGGATCAAAAGTCTAGCAAATGATACTTTACTTTTGCCAGTGGTGTAATGGTCAGCAAACATTGGTGTGCCAATTTTGCTCGTAATAATCTTGCTCAACGCTTTTGCAGACCAGAAACAGGGGTCCAAATTAGGGAGAGTAACCCATACAGGAACCTCTGTAACTTGCTCCAATTCTTGACTTATTAAAGGGTGCCATTGTTTCAGAACCATAGCATTCTTCCCATAGTGCCAAACACCTTCCTTCAAAATCTTCTCCTTATCCTCTGCATTTCCAAAACGAATATAATATCACCCTTTTTTGAAATACATGACCTGAGGGCTAGCAATCTTAGTCCAAATATGGTCAATGAATTCAATCATCTCATGTGGCTTCAAATTTTCCCCCAAAACAGTACCAACTAGGGTATTTTCCCAATAAACAAGTTCATCACAAATATCCTCCATATGAATAACTACCTCATCAATGTCTGTGTAAATAACATCAAGTTGTATGCCAACACTACTATTTGATGCACTACCAACAAGTTTATCCTTCCAGGAGGTTCGAATTATACCCGAGGGCTTATCTGCTGCATTTGGATCCATAACAACAAGGGGTTCAGTAGCCAGTGAAGGGTCAAAATCAGCCAAACAAGTTATTACAAAAAAAAAATCCAAAGTACAAAAAGAAACTTTCTCAATTTTTTCAGGTAATTATTAGATAAAAGAAAAGATAAATTCTATATCTACCAAATTAACCATTCACATTAAAAGTAGGAAAAACCAATGAGTTTATAGCGATCCTTGACAAATTCTTATGATCCAATTTATTTCTTGCAAAGATTTGTCAATTTTTGTACTGTTATACACTTATACTTCTCTCTCTCTCTTAAAAAAAACCCCTAATCTCCTCTCTTAGCCCCCACTTACAAAACTCCTTAAGAAGCCCTAATGGGTATGTCGTTGGCCATTTATCATTGATAAACCCCTTCCTCCTTTCAATTTCTAGATTATTTTTGGCTTTAATTCTATCTATTTCAATAAATTTCACTCTTTGACTCCTTTGTTAGGCTAGTTTAGTTATCCTTTGTGATAAATCTTTTGCTCCTTCGTGAGACTTATTGACTCATTTGTGAGGCTTAGTGTAAGTGCGGTGATTAACTTTCACCAAAATATGGTTTTTGTTGAAGATATATTCTAGGGATACCGAACATACGAAGATTTATTTTGCAGTACGAACACCAGCAGATCGACAAGCAATTATAATATTGGCGTTGAAGAACTCTATTTCCGGGAAAAATGCAAAGACCTTGAAGGAAATATGCTCGAAATCACGCTTAGTTATTTCAATTTTTTGTCTCATTGGAAAAATTTGTACTAGTATAAGCGATCTAGCATGTTCTAGGTTTTTTTTTTTATGTAGATACCGTATGGCTTTTCTATGAATGAAAATCTTAGCTTCTATGCCCCTTTTCTTAAAAAAAAAATATTGCAAAGGACCATATACTCGTCCAATAAACTTGTATCCAAACATAACCCAAAAAAATCAACGTAAAAAATAGTGTGAACCGGCTAGTTTCATATATATACGAGCTTGGGTATTAATGAGTCTTCTGGTAATTATTAATGACCCTCCTAATAAACAATAATGACCTATCGGGTAAATAATATATGAAACATGTTCACATAATTTTTTCTAAAACATAAATAAGCTGAAAAAACAAATTTAAAAGGCAACAAGTCAACAACTATATATGGAACCCTATGGTTCATTACTCGAACTCTCGGCTTCCATGATACAACAGGTGCATGCCACTGCCACTCGAATTGGAAGAGATATATGAGACTATGGCCTTGTTTGGGAGATAGTAGTTAGCAGTTAGCGGTTAGTACGTAGTTTTGACTAGTAGTTAGCAGTTAGCAGTTATGAGATGTTTGGTACATTTATAATTAGCAGTTAGTAGTTTCTAGTGTAATTTAGTAAAGTAAACAAAACTATTCTTCAAAATGCTCTCCTCAAGAGCATTTTGAGAAGAGTAGTTTCGTGGGCCCAAATGCTCTTGAAAACAACTCTCACCAAACATGTTGTGCATGGTCAAAACTACTCTTATAACTACAAAATACTAACCGCTCATGCTAACCGCTAATCACCAAACAAGGCCTATATATAGTGGACTATCTTATTCAGAAAAATATAAGTTCATAAACCAGTATAGGGCCCTCAAAATTGGACGCCTATGCGGTTACAGGTAAAATTCAGCCTTGTCTATGATGTATGCATGAGCCATGCATGTCCTTCATATTTGTAGACATCTCTGAACAAGGAGCTATTCTATACTCATATCAGGTATTGACACTATTTGTCAATACCATTTTTTATTAAACCAAACTTGATATATCATACTTTGAACTTGATAAAATCATCATTGAACTTGATAAATATCAAGTTTTTTTTTTTGGTATACGATAAATATCAAGTTGAAGTATATGAATATCAAGTTATAGGATGATTTTATCGAGTTTGCCAAAAAATGTGATAACGAACTTGATATGAATGTTCTCAAACATGATATTGCTATGTTGGAACTTGATATTGATGTTTATAAACTTGATAGCATCGATTTTGCACTTCTTCAACTTGATATTTTGCAAAATAAACCGTTTTTCAAAAAATCAGGTATTGATTTGCATGTCAATACCTGGTATGAGTATAGAATAACTCCGGAACAAGTGAGTAAGTGAATAGCTGATTGGCTATATATACCTAAACATATATATAGACACAGTTGATCTCTCATTTCACCGTACAATAATAATCTTGCAGAGGTGCACATCATGTTAATTAGCATTGTTAACGTAACTCCCATCAACGAAAAAAAAAAATGATGACTATTGACTGTACTACCATGCAGCGCCTCAATCATCCATCCACATGCAGTACAGCGACCACGGAGACCTAATTAGTGTGAAATGTTGGTGTAGCCGCCAAACAAGAAGGACCCAAACGCTTATATGGGATGTGAAAATGGATCGGAATTAGATGGCCTGGCCTTGGACTGGGTTGCATGCTCTATTATTCTCACATCCGTGGGGTCAAAAAATATCTTTACCAAGCAACAGGCAGACGTACGCATACGGTATACCTTGATTAAGGTTCGAGGAATTAATTGGCCTTGGACTGGCCTGGGTTGCTCTATTATTCCCACCCGATATATTTTAAACGTGTTGGTGCAATCTTCAGCAAGTAATCTGGTTTACTATAAATTAGCAAACCTTTTAGGTATCTGCATTAGCTTGAGGAGAACTTTTACGTAGGTTATCACGTAAAATATCATCACCGGTCCACCATGGCTTCAAGATCAGCTTCCATTATTATTACAGCTACTAGAGTAACCAAACCATATTATAAACCCACAATGGCCATGCACATAAGAGAAGTTACATCGGCAAACGTAACAGCTGGTGCAATCACTTCCACCACCACCAGTTCTAAGTTGAGCATTATTAACAAAAAAGAACATGAGGGCCCTACTGTTCATGCACTGTACCCGTCAGAGGGGAATTCTGACACAGATAGTCTTCCATTTACAGTTGAGTCTCACCTACTAGCTAGCTTGCTTGTTAATTGTCTTTATTTTCACATAGTTATTTACATGATCTGCTGCACGTACGTACATTGACAGTTTCCTTTTTCCGCATATATGTATGATCAGTTTCGAAATAGAGTCTATGGGATAAAAACTAACGTTGCACGAGAGCTAAAGAAATGTGGACACTTAGAATCATTAATCATAATTGATTCCATTAAGCGGCTAGGCATTGAGCACTACTTCAAAAAAGAAATCTCTGATGTCCTGAAAAGAAGCCATGCAAAATGGAGCACAACTGCATGGAAAGGCGGTGATCTTTATGAGGATGCTCTTCGCTTCCGTCTGTTAAGAGAAATGGGATACCATGTTCCTTCTGGTTAGTTTCTTTGAACATTAATCCAATTATAAAACTATATATACATGAACATTTATAGGAAAATTGCTGAAAATAATTCCTAGTGCATTCAATTATCCTACGGCACGGTAATCCTTATTTAGTAATCCCTATTTTAGAAATTAAAGGAAATAATCCCTACTTGGATATATAGTGGTACAATTACAATTTTTGAAAGTTTTTATGACAAGTAAACCTATCATTAAGGCATTTTGTGCAATTTTGATTAATGAATATTTTAAATCATCAAATTAGAGTATGCATAGCCAAAACTCAAACTCAATTTTTATGACACATATTAATTCCAATAATCCATTCTGAGTAACATATGTCAAATTATGGATTATTATTACCGATAATTTTAAAAGTATAGAATATTGTGAAATAAATTCGTGAAGTAGGGATTATTCTAGTCAATTTTTCCAACATTATATATTTATATATATAGTGTGCTTCTTTGAAAACTTTTTGCTTAAATGTACATATTAGGTTTCCCTAAAAAAAAAAGTACATATATAGGGTGTACATGTGCATGTGAATACGCGCCTGGTACTAGATCGGTTTTTTACCCGGATAACTTATTCATTGCAATTATCCGATCGATCTTACTGTTATTCAGAATTACTATTCTTACATAACATGATAATGCATATGCACATCACTTCAAAAAAAAAAAGTGCACCTGTTCTGGTTTTGCCTAGGGCTAGGTTGGCAAAAACTAACACGACATGAGAAGACGACACAAACCCGAAATGAAATAAATAGGTTTGGGCCAAGTGATCTCTACCTGTTTACATAAGTGGTCAACACGACCCATATAATTATTAAAAGGTTAGGTTCGGTTTTGAAGAATTCGACCCGAAACTGAACCGTTTTAACCTGTAATAATCGGGTCAACACGACATTAACTGTTTATTTTTCAAATTTTTGACAATTTCTATTTTATTATTATGAATTTAGAATCTGGTGTCTACTTTAAGCTCGCCTGTGAAGAAATATGTAATTAATTGACAAAAATTTTATACTTCTAACCCTAAAACTTAAGTTATGAAGGTAGATTTTGCGTTTTTTTTTTCTTTTTTAATATATTTTTTTTAAAAAAAAACAGGTCATGGATTACCCGTCTAACGTAACTAAACGAGTTGGACTAGGGTCAAGGTCCCAATGCAAACCCATGTATATAAACGGCCGGGTTGGGTTTGGGTCAAGAATCCTCTAACCCAGTTATACGCGAACCCAAACGCGATACGACATGACTCGATTGCCACCCTTAATTTTGCTTAGCATGACGTGATAAATTAAAGTTGGATAAGTAATCCTATCACCTCCAAATTTAAAAAGGCCAGAAGTCAGGTCTTGAGGTTGCAAACTGGCATTCATAATTTATTATGTACTGTATGTACATAATAAATTAAAATTAGCAAATGATGTCATGCCTTTTATTAAAATGCTAACTCCTTCTTTTCCAAAAACGTTTCATGTTTAAGCTTAATAAACAATTTATTTATTTTTTGAGCGGTAGGGAGGTCCCGACCGCTCGCACCGCGTCTCAGCCGCAAAAGGGCCTAATGTGACGCGGAATAACAAATTTCGACGCTTGTACAGCGTCTAGAAAGTATTTTGACGCGTTTTAGCGTCGAATTTCAAGCGTCATAAAGGGGTAACAGGTATGCCTTGCCTAGATTGTCAGGTGTGTCGGATTTTGACGCTTTTTAGCGTGGGAAACCATGTATTGTCGCCTTTTAGCGTCGAAAATTGATAATAAAGGATCAAGTTTAGGGCCTCAAATTTTTTTTAGTATAAAGTTTAGGGCCTCAATTTGCCTTATCGCACAGGGTCTATACTTTGTATAAGCCATCCCTGGGTCCACTCATAGATTTTCCATCTGGGGCATATATAGTTCATGAGCTAGTAGGCTGAGCGCACTTGAAGGGTAGGGGGTAAACTGTAGGTACACGGGCCCTCGGAATCCTTTCGGGAGAGGAATCACCCTCGTTTCCCTACTAGGAATGCTCCATCTTCGGTAAACCCGTTTCCCTACCCGTTGGGTGTTGGAATGCGGATGCTCATGAACGGAGTCGTCACTAACTATTTTTAAATAGGAAAACAATTGGAAAACCTATTTGAGATACCTAATCATGCCATTTACCGAAAGGGACAATCCGAAGGGACAACCGAAGGGACTTGGCAATGATATAGGGTTTACGCATGGACAGACTAGTGACTTGATCTGCAACCAAAGATTCGTTCGGATTCTGGGGTGAGGTTTTAACTCTACTTTCAAATAATTAACGTATTATGCTCAAAACCACTTAAGTTGTAGGTTTAACAACCTAATAAAACTTATCTAATTTTCGGTGATATATGCATATATGAATGAATTAGCCAAGTTATTAGTATGCAAGTTCAATTCCTTAGCAAATAACCCGGTTTTGATGTTTTAGTGACCACTTTTATTATGTCAAGTTACATGCAATTATGATGATTAACAATAAATAAAGAAATATACAAATATGTACAAAAGAGAAAACCGTTAGTCTTTTAGAGTTCACATCGTGACGGTTTGATTATTACCTTGCAAAGCCTTATGAAGTACCTTTCACACTAATACACACGTTAGTAGAT
>ONZK01000474.1:101220-116793 GCA_900322385.1 Pharnaceum exiguum
ACACCTCTAATAATATTAAATAAATGCCAATAAGTGGCTTAATCATCATTAGTATTTTGTATAACTCCTAGTACAAAATGTTGTACTTACAAAACAACATCCCTGCAAGTGCCCCTAATAGAGTTCCCCTGGTTTCCAAGGAGGATATCCGGGCTCGAACTCCACTAGACCAAGCAGTGTTGGTTGCAACTAGAAAGGGGTCTACTAATGATAACTTCTCCGTAGTTAGAAATTAGAAAAATCGTAGTTAACAACCAAAAATATGTCTGTCGTATGTTCGTTGTTATTGATCTTGATGTTAGTAGAACTAACGGTGAAAAAAAACACAAAAAATTGGGTGACCATTTCATACATGAGACTGGATATTAATAAACCTTCTACAATTATATAATGACCCCTCAGCTCGCCTACACAATAATGACCCCTATTATTCAGTCTAATCTATGAAATGGGTTCACACAAATTTTTCTAGAAAAAAAAAACCATCATTAATTTTAATAACATTTCATGTTTAAGCTTAATAAACAATTTATTTATTTTTTGAGAGGTAGGGAGGTCCACTCATGGATTTTCCATATGGGGCATAGTTCATGAGCTAGTAGGCTGAGCACTTAAAGGGTAGGAGGTAAACAAACTCCCTGCAAGTGCCCCTAATAGAGTTTCCCTGGTTTCCACAGAGGCTATCCGGGCTCGAACTCCACTTGACCAAGTTGTGTTGGTTGCAACTATAATGGGGTCTACTAACGATAAGGTGAAAAAAAATCCATCGTTAATTTTAGTAACTTTATAAAATTAGCGAGCATAAAAACCGTTTTTAGTATACTTGAGTTATTGCAAAATTATTGGTCGTTGGTATGATTAGCACTTGAGGAAAAATAATTGTTCACTGTGAATACGATCAATTGCTATTAACAACGAAAATTAAAAGTTATGGTTGATAACAAAATTAATGTTAATAGGAAAAATTTCATTACAGAACTCATGCCTTCTCTTTGTCCATGAGACAGACATCTTCAGAAATTTCAAGGACAAAAATGGGAAGTTCAGAGTGGAAATTCGCAAGGACATCAGAGGGTTGATAAGTCTTTTTGAAGCTTCTCAGCTGAGCATACCAGGGGATGATCTTCTAGATTATGCTGGTGAATATAGCGAACAACTCCTACTGGCCTCTTTGAAGGATGTGAAACAATCCGAGGCCAGAATAATTGGAAACATTCTCAACAACCCACATCATAAAAGTTTGCCAAAAGTACTCGATGCAAATAGTCTTATTCAAAATTTCAAGACGACACTGGAGCTTGTTCATGCCTTCCATAATGACAAAGACTGGGTTCAAGACGTGCAAGACCTAGTAATAACAGATTTCAATATGGCTCAAATAACTTACCAAGATGAGATATTTGTGGTTACAAGGTATGCTTTTTTACGATTTCGTACGTCCAAATAGTGTCCATATATAAGAAATTAACGGTTCACATTAACTACCCACTGAACTTCATTCCAATTAGATGGTGGAAAGAACTGCAGTTGACCAAAAACATGGAGCTTGCAAGGGACCAACCCGTTAAATGGCATATGTGGTCTGTGGTTGCTCTCCCTGATTTAAACATGACAGAAGAGAGGATAGAGCTCACCAAAGTGGTATCACTAATTTATATCATCGATGATATATTTGATCTCTATGGAACACTTCAGGAGCTCACTGCCTTCACAGAAGCTGTCAACAAATGGAATTACGTAGGTATCGAAGGATTACCTGACTACATGAAAATGTGCCTAGAGGTACTCTATAACTTCACACATGTGTTCAGCCACAAAACTTACAGCAAACATGGTTTGAACTCAGAAGATTCTCTACGAAAAATAGTATGTATCTAATAAAACTTCAGTCTTAATGTCTTATATATGAAGAATAAAATCAAGTGTATAACCCCACGTCACTGAGGGTTATAATATGTTTGTTGATGCAGTGGGCTGATTTATGCAATGCATTTCTGGTGGAACGAAGATGGTTTGCTTCTGGATACTTGCCTCCTTCTGAGGAGTATCTGAACAACGCGATTATCAGTACAGGTGTTCCTTTAGTTTTTGTCCACGCCTTCTTGCTCTTGGGTGAAAGTATAAGGAAGGATGAAATCGATCTCTTGATCAAGTATCCGGACATTTTAACTTCAGTGGCAACAATTCTGCGTCTTTGGGACGATCTAGGGAGTGCTAAGGTTAGTATTTCCTTTACTAAATTGAAAACTATTTAAATCTCGCCTTCTGAAAACTATTCATAAGAAGTATCACATTTGTGGGGTAGGAAACCCATTAAAATGTCTTCATGATCATAATTTGTGAGTCTTGAGAAAAGGAAACCCGTTAACAGAAGTACCTTAATATTTTCCGAAATATTTTGTCCTACAATAATGCATTATTGTACCAATATCAGAAACCATGATGAGGAGCTTCCGTTTCTCTCTCGTGGTCTTTAACATTGCACCAATATCGGCAGTAAGATATACACAATGATCTTCCTTCTCTTTCTCTCTCATCAAATCCCATTTCCTTATTTGTTGTTGTTCTGTCGTTTGGTTTCATTTGCGATATCTGATTTTCTTTCTTTGGCTGGAAATTTAGTTCAGTTTAAGTTTACCTATCATATTTGGAATTTCCAATTTCATGAATAATTTTGATTGTTAGTGAAATTAATTATGATTTCCGTTTTTTAAGAGGAAATAATAACACTGAGGTAACTACATCTGCTCATTGGTTTAGGAAATTTTCTGTCATCAATTGTTTTTTAATTTTGTTTGGGTGTTTGATTGGTGGGCAGAATTTTGCAGTTGCAGTTCAGCAGGGTGCATTAAGGAAAATGCTTACAGGTATTCAATTTCGCCTCTTCCTCTTTTCCTTTTCAAAAAATCCAGGTGCTTCCGTGTTTGGGGATATCGAAGCTAACATTCTGTTTTTTTTTTTCTTCTTTTTTTAGGTATTTGTTTTATGAAGGTTGGCACAATCGTCAGGAAAGCACTTGGTAAAGCAATCCTCCGTCCCTTCACTTTCTTTGCTGTTTTGATGATATTGGTTATTAGTTTGGTGGGTCTGTAGTGAATGAAAGAGCTGGGTTTGTCAGTTTGGAAGAGTTCGCCAGATCTTCATTTGAGGTGATGCTTCTCTTACGGCAACCCTCTCTAATTTAAACCCTGACATGATATTACATAAGATCCAGATGATGGGTTATGTGCAAAGGGTGTATATGATGTGTTAGCTATTGAAGAAGGGCATTCAGTTTGTTTTTTTTGTGTGATTCTTATCAAAGTTAGGTTTGTATGATGCTGTGTGATGGATGGGAAGTTATGGGTTTTTGTGTTCTTTTATATTGGTTGGAATTCTAAGCATGATGTTGGCTTTAATATTTAGTATTGTATTTTTTTCACGATAACTTGCAGTTGGTTCTTTTTCTGGATGAATAATTTTTCTCGAAATGGCTAATTTTTGCAGGCAAAGAAGTCTTTATGATTGTCACCATGGATGTGCCCATCTCTCGAGACTCCCTCTGTATATTTGTCAATACATATTGAAATGGTCCTGTTGGTTGAGGTTGGCACTCCACTGACCTCCTTCTCTCCGTTCGTCTTCGCTTTTCTTCCTATTTACCTAATCCTCAATTGGCTCCCATCTTTCATTATTGAAGCAGCTGTAGATGTTGTGGTGATTGAAAGAGAGGACCCGAAATACACCCACAAGAATCACACATAATACATGGTCAATGCCAAGGTATCCCTCGATTGTTGTTTTCATTGAATCGTATTTTTTCATTGATTAGTTTGGAATTTGTTTCCTTTTCTTTTGGTCCTATTTGATTATTTCTTTGTATGAATGAATCAGAGGAAGGCATATGTAGATTATAATTTTCAGTTGTTGGTTGTTGATGGGTTTGTGCTACTGTTTGTTGTTTTGAATATGAAGGTCTTCGGGAAGTCGAAGGGATTTTTCAATCGAAGCTAAATGGTAAAGCCTTACACTCTATCCTCACTATGAATTTGACAACTATTTTGTGTAAGATGACTTTTTCCCTTGCAATTTTATGGAGCTAGGCTTCGTTAGCTTCAGTTTAATTCTAAGTGAGTTTTTTTTTTTTTTGTGATTGATTGATTGATTTGAAGACATGGTCCTCTTAGGTCAGCTTTGTTAAATTTATTATTTGTTCTATCTGATATTTTTATGTCAGAGAAAAAAGGAGCTATAATATGTAATTCGATTTTTCTTTTTAAGTAAAAATAATTATAGGTTTGATGTTTCTATAGTTAATTTTAGAGATTCTAAGTTTCATTTTTGTAAGCTTGCCATCTTTTATGATTAATATCATTTTCTTGAGTTCTTTTGAGGGGAAAAATTGACATGGATCGTTTTCTTTGTTTCCTTTTTATTGAGATGATACTTTCAGAAGTTTGTCAATAATATTATGCTTTTCGTTTTTTGTTGTTGGTTCTGAGTTCGCCTATCTGTTGTTACCTTCTGGTGTGGAGGAAACAACTGCTGAAGTTTTTTATATGGTAGAATTTTAAAATACCAGTGAGTGTTGTCTTCATTTTCGAATGTATCTTGGTGGGTTTTGTTGGATATGAATTTACCTTCTAGCTGAGTTAATGAACTCTCAAGTCTGGGGCATTGTGAGGGAGAGGGAGGGGTAGGGATGGAGTTGAGCTTGATTTTGTTTCATTGTGCAAAGAAGGAAGGTGAGAAAGCCATGTACGATGATGATTTGGATAATTATGCTTCGTTGGTGATTGGTCGTGGTTTCCTACCTTATTCCTTCCTCTTTAGCTGATTAGTGCATGTGAGATTGGGTTTTTACATGTATAGTTGATAGGTTAAGTATTCAATTTCAGGTGCTGCGTGCTTGTTTTGAGCAGGCTGAAGTTATGAGAGGGTGGGAGTAGGGCATCTAGGTTATTCGTTGTTGTCTTGATGTGGTGTTTGAATAAGACAACTTCTAGAGTTTTGGGCAGCTTATTTGGATCATGTGTGTAATATTTACGAAATTTTGATTGGTTAATTGTTGGTCTGTTCTGGTAATTAAGAAAATTTAAAGGGGAATTTTTCCACAAAAGTAAAGTGTTGAAGCCTTGGCTATAAATGACAATTGGCAATACGGTTTCCTACATATTCATTAGTCTTGGTTATGTATTGTTTCATTTTGCCTCGTAATATGACATTGCAATAGTCAGTGAACGAAGGTTTGTTCTGTGTATTATGATCTGTGCTCCCTTGTTTCATTTCAGTGTGCCCTGAAATTGACAATACTGCCACTTATCATTCATCTATAATTACATTGATCATATTACATTATGATCTATATTAGCTTTCCATTCTCTTGTGGGCTGAGTTTTCTGCACTTGCAAGGTGCTTCGTTGGTTCGTTGGATAAGCTCTTGGTCATGGCCACCTCAGATGACCTTGTGAAGATGCTGGTCGATTCCGGAGTGGCGAAAGCCATGATATCCTTGATCATTTCTTGCCAAAAGGAAGGTAAATTCACGGGACTTACGGGTGTGCCCGACTGATCGGGCAGCTATGCTCATGTGCTGATGAACGGGCACAGTTTCTAGCTCACGCTGGAGGAATAGTCGTTCTATCCAAGAGGATCTTACGGGTGTGACCGACTGTCGATGATCGGGAAATCCACAAATTTGCGTTAATATCGAAATACTCTGCCACAAACGAGACTTTGCAGGAGATGCTAAAGGTGGGTGCAGCGTCTAAGCTGTGTATGGTGTTACAAGCAGACTCACCAAAATATTTGAAAGATAAGGTCAGGGAGATACTACGGACACATTACCATGTTGGAACAACTCCCCTTGTATTCAGGTTTACCTTTTCACAAGGTATCCTATCGTGCAATTCTCGTGATGATAACATTATACTAGACTGCCAGGCAAATTAGTTATTTTTGGGAGGTAGTAGTATTAGTTAAATTGAAACTTAGTTCCTTAAATTTGTCAACTACATAAACTAGAAATTACATATTTTGGAGGATTAAATGTACATAATTTGACGCAATCATTTTAGATCATGATGTTTGACCGGTGGTTTGCTGATAGTTGCCACGATGCCACCTAAATGTTTCAGACAATATATTTCTTTTGGTAGACTATACACTGTAGGAGTTCTATTTGAGTTATTGTACCTAGCTACTAACCAATTTGAGATCGGAATCTAACGGTGGGTGTGATTTGGTTGACGTCAAGTTTTCTAAATAAAATGACAGGTTCTGTACTCAATTATTGCCGTTTTAGCTGATTGATTAGCCAATACATGTGATTATGTGAACCAGTCGTAACAGGCTTAAGTATGTTAAGGATACAATTAATCTTGCCAGAGGTGTGTACGTTCACAGAAGTAGCCTTCTCTTCCTAGCTACTGCGAATATGGTTGGAGTCGTATGCCGTCGCCCGTCTGTGTTATAGTTTTGTTACAAACTGTCCTCGAATTTGAAGAATGCAACGATCATTCTCACAGATTTGTATGCTAGCAAATATGATCTGCCAATCCTAAGAAATATTGTGGGTGTCTACTAAAATCATCTAATACCATTACATTCACCAAGCATAGACTTGCAAATGATATAAATTAGATTTAACACCAAATTTTTGCGTAGCTAATCTTCATCGGAATTTCTCCTTTCAAGATTGCTTATTTCACCACGATCCGTAGCTTTTTTAAAACGATATGAATTTTACTCTACAAATTGAAATATCACCGTTTATATCCACCGTTAGTCATTTGGAAATCGCGCGCTTTGCGCGCGGTTATCCACTAGTGTTATCAAATGCATGGAAGAAGCTAAATGAAGAATGCCTTTCTCCCTCTCCTTTCTCAGCTGATTTAATTGTAGCCTGTCTTAATGCTGCAAGAATGGTCAAAACCATGTACAACTATGACAGCAACCATCACCTTCCAACCCTTGATAACTACATGAAGTCACTCCACCTCAAGGTCGATCAAGGTATGTAGTAAACCAAACTCTCCATTGTTCCATCTTGAGTTTCCTGCATTTTCATTCCTTGTTCGGTAAGATATGCGGTTGTTGTTGTCTTACATGTGCTTTACTTATGCGTTTGGAGGCTTGGCATGTTTATCCGCAACTTTATATTTCTATGGTGATATTGGATACTAACGATTTCTCACTGCAGGGATAAATGTTTCTTTGGGTACACTTGGTATCTAACGATTTTTCATTGCAGGTACAAATGTTTTTATGGGTACATCGGTTTTAACGTTTTGTCATTACAGGTACAAAGATATTTCTCATAAAGGTACTAATTGGTCATCCTGGAAACAGTCTCCCGATTTTTCAATTCGGGGTAAGGCTGCGTACATCAAGCTCCTTCAGTACCCCATCTGAGATGGGGTTTACTGGGATTGTTGTTGTTGTTCAGTAAGATATGCGGCAGAAAGACAATGCTGATTCTTGATTGTAATTAAATTATGAGGCTGACTACTGTCTAATCCCAGAATGGCAGAATCTGTTTGTAATTGTTTGTATTCTGAATAGCGTACGTATTAGTTTTATACTTTTATTTACAAGCTATAGTAAAGCAAGTGGTATACTCTTTGGCCTAGTTATATATAAGGCTTTTCACCTAAACATGCTATATGTTTCAGGGTGCTCCACATTGGATGTAAAGGATCTTGGAGCTGCGCTAGAATGAGGTCTGCAACAATCACAAACGTCACTCGTCTCCATCCACGGGGGAAGTGATTTTGCCAAGGAAATAAAAGTATGGGTCCAAGAATTTTTTCCGAGTGGACCAAAATACCCATAACAATTATGGAAGTCTTTTTATTGTGTCAACAAAAAAGTATTTTCCTTATATTGACTAAATTAACATATCTGACTCGGCCACTCCATCTCCTCTCCTCTCCTCTCCAAGTCTCCACGCCACTATGTATTCCATCAAACTACAAAAAGAATTTTAAATAAGCAATAATGGCTACGATTGTTTGGCCATTTTGTCAGTTCAAGCATCTGCACTCTTCTTCTTGTCGACATTCACTTTAAAAAACTCATTTTTTTTATTCCAACTATTTTAAGGGCCGATCTTCGTCCCCCACCGCGCCGCTCGTTCTACCACCGTAATGTGTACCGAATTTGTTTGCCTTCTTCGCGACCCATCCCCTCTCACTATCGGTATTTTCTTATGGTGGCGTG
Source organism: Pharnaceum exiguum (assembly GCA_900322385.1). NCBI lineage: Eukaryota > Viridiplantae > Streptophyta > Magnoliopsida > Caryophyllales > Molluginaceae > Pharnaceum > Pharnaceum exiguum. Next base: position 109,420 of record ONZK01000474.1, read on the forward strand.
GAGGGGTAGAAATCCACGGAGGAGAGTAGGAGGGGTTGTCTTATGTTTGTTAAATTGTTACGGTGGCGTGGAGGGGTAGAGATGTCGTGCTATATGGGATGGTAGGTGGTGGTCGGGTATAGCTAGGTGGAAGGAAAAAATCGATGGTGGGAGGGGGTCGACACTGGCAGAAATTTCCTATGCTTTTGTAATGGGTGGCGCCACAGTATGTGTGCCGTGTATGTGTGCCGGGGATGGGGCTGCGGTACAGCAGAGTGTGGGAATGGTTGGAATTGTTGCCATGGTTGTGTACTGTGTAACACTATGAAGAGGAGATAGATCACTAAAGAGATTTTTTATAATGTTGAAAGCACTAACGAGATTGTTATTGTAACTTCCTATAATTGTTACGGGTATTTTGGTCAACATAAAAAAAATCCTTGGACCCATACTTTTGTTTCCTTGGCAAAATCACTTTCCGGGAGGAGCCAAGTAATGTCCTTTGAGGTATACATCAAAATCGGGAGGTGTCCTTTGAGATATCCTAAAGAATAACCCTAATGGGCCTTCTCTTTTTTAATGGATTGGAGTCCACCTAGCTAGTCCATGGGAACCCCACACAATAACTTTTTCTTTTTTAAGTCTCCTCAAACGATATCTTTTCTTTATATGTGATCGGTAAATCGTATTTCTTTTCATTATCAAAAATGTATCTCAAATTACAACTACAAGGATTATAACAACCTTTTATGAAGGATACTACAAAAGCCTATATACTATATGGCTAACTTTCCTCTTTACAAGTTATTTACAATGGAATTAAACAAAATTTTGATATTCGCTTTGTTATCGATAGAGAGTGTGTATGGCCAAGTTTTTTTTGGAAAATGGTTAAAATTTCATTAATCACCGAAAATACACCATTCTCCGGGGAGAGCAGAATACTCCTCTCTGTGGAATGTTCCAATTACAGCCAGTAACTAACCAAAACAACATCGAGTAAAAAAATTTACTTACAATCTACAATAATCTAGAAGTAATCTCACAAAGTCGAGGAGAGGGTTTGAATAGGAAGCACATACGACTATGGATACTACATTTCACCAACTCAATCAATGTTTCTTCTGTGCGCTTAATTTCCTGTAACATCCTGCAATTTTTTCCAACCACAAAACGTGTGTTACTATAGTAAGAGCAAGTCTTCGCACTCTTTTCAACCAATGCTTACCTTTGTTGTATTGATATAACCATCGAAGCACTGCTTTCACAGAGTATATATTAACAGTATCACAAATCCATAGCTCAACTGCATTCCATACTTTTCTCGAGAAGGAACAAGAAAAAAATAAATGGGTCACATTTTCAGCTGCACACTCACAAAGATAACATCTATTAGCAAGCGGAACCCCTCTCTTTTGCAGGCCGGTTATCTTGTGTGAGTAAGCACTTCTGTATAGCAAGAAGGAGTGTAATACTTTGTCTGCAAAGAATAGTAGAATCCCATATACTTCTACTCCAGAAACAGATTCGACTTTGCCCATTGAAGAACTCATAAGCCTCTGCAGTGGCAAATTTTCCATTCAGAGACCACTTATTACATAGAGCAATTGCATTGTTAATGGATCCACATTTCTCGATCAAAGCATTTCTAGTTTGCAAGATTCCTCTCCAAATCCAAGAGGCATTTGATTCCACTTGAACAGACCAAATACTGTCATTTTTTAGATAGTATTGAGAGACCCATGTCGACCAAATAGAAGAAACAATTGAAATTTTAAGCAATAGCTTCATCATTTGAGTCTGATTCCAACTTAAAATTTCTTTGATCCAATGCCCACATTTCTTTTGGACTTACAAATTCTTTGCCAACTCAACAAAATCATTTTATTCTTTCCTGCATGCATTCCCCAGAAGAATGTTCTTTGAATTTTTCTAATTTCCTCAATCACACCTATTGGCAACAGCAGGCCACAAGACCAAAAATTCAACAGATCAAAAATGGAAGAATTCAGCAACTGCACCCTACTACCATAAGAGAGCAAAGAGTTTGCCCAATGATGAGTACGAGAACTTAGCTTATCAAGTAGTGGTTGAAATAAATCCATAGTCTCTTTGTATTGAGAGTCAATCCAAGATATTTGAATGGCAAAGTCCCAACAGTGCAACCAGCAACATCAACAATTTCCTTTTGCAATGCATTTGACACACCCCCTAAGTACATATCAGACTTACTAGCATTAATAGCTAGACCAGAAATACTCTCAAAATGACGAAGTGCATCAATAGCTGCCTTAACAGAAGGCACATCTCCTCGAGTAAATAATAACAGATCATCTGCAAAAAATTAGTGATTTATACTTAATTTTGCACATTTGGGATGTTTACTAAACACACTCGAGTGATTTAGCTGTCTAAGCATTCTAGATAAGGCCTCCATGCATAGAACAAATAAGTAGGGTGACAAAGGGTCCCCTTGTCTAACACCCTTTTTCCCTTCAAAGTATCCACTAAGACCACCATTAATCACGATCGAATAGTGAGGGGAGCATATACTATTCATGATCCAATTAACAAAAACAGTTGGGAGCCCATAATAAACAAGGCATTTTCTTAAAAAACCCCAATGTACATTGTCAAATGCTTTTCTAATATCAACTTTAAGAAGAGCTCGAGGGGATATATGCTTTTTGCCATACCTTCTAACAAGCTCTTGAGCTAGCATTGTATTATTAAAGATAGATCTTCCCTTGACAAAAGCTCCTTGCTCCATTCTGATGATATCCGTCATTGCTATTTGAAGTCTGTTGGAAATAATCTTTGTAATGGTTTTGTAAATTAAATTACAACACGCAATAGGCCTGAAATCTCCCACTGAGGAAGGGTTATCAGTTTTTGGAATCAAAACCAAAGCGGTATTTTTGATCTGACTAAGCATTTTTGAGTTCACAAAAAACTCACGAATAGCTGCATAGAAATCTGTTGAATGATGCTCCATGATTTTTTTTTAAAAAACCAGCGTTGAAACCATCAGGACCGGGACTCTTATTGTCATTGAATGAAAAAAAGAGCTGCTTTGATTTCAAGATTAGTGACAGGCTTGATAAAGGCATCATGATCATGAACTTTGTTGCCATTCAATAGAGAAAGGTCAAAATCATCAACGGTTAAACTTGTTCCAAGAAGACCATTGTAGAATTCTTGGAAAGCTGCTGTAACATCATTTCTTTGAACTCCATTTTGATCTTTGATAGTTGCAATGAAGCCACGTCTCTTCTTATCAGCAACAATAGCATGGAGATAAGCAGAATTTTCATCTACTTGATTCAAGTGGAAAACCTTGGCCTTCTGAAAAACAACACTCAATACAGCATCTCGAAGCCTGATATAAGTATCTTTCAACAATCTCTCCTTATCTATCATATGCTGATCAATGGTTGTGATACACTCTTCTTGACAAGCTATCCATTCTTTAAAAGCTTCTTCTGTTCTCCTTGACAAATCAGAGAAATGCTCTTTGTGGAAGCCCTTTAGAGCTACTTTAACTCTCTTCAGTTTAAAATTCCCCCTTCTTGCGATTAGGGTTCCCCTGATTGTTTGCCATGGCACGAAGAGGGCGAGGTAGGGGGCGAAGTATTACACCACAACAAACACCTGAGAACGTTAGAGATCCACAGATTTCTAATAATAGTGAGAGAAACAAACAAATCCCGAACACAGGAGATGCGAGACAAAATCGATTGATAGATGAGATACAAGGTATCCGACCATTCCAATTGGGAAATAGTTCAATTGGGACACAGCCGCAGCCAGAGAGGATGTAAGAGGTTGTCACTCCGACTCCTAATTCGACTGAGGTACTTGTTCCTCCTCCGAAACAGTGGAGCTCTCTGTTTAAATCGACTGATGATGATGACTCTCTTGAGTTCATTCCTATTGAAGGTAATATCAAAATTACTCTGGATATATACAGCCTGAGATTGAGTATTGGAGTAATAGTATTGTGAGTCATGTCTTGGGAGCGAATCCACCATTACATGTAATGGATGGTTTTCTCAGAAGAATTTGGGGAAAACTCAATATTGATAAAGTAGGTTCTTTGGCTAAGGGTGTGTTTATTACTCGATTTTGTTCATCTGAGGGGAGAGATGCTTCTTTGCAAAATGGACTTCCTATGTTTGACAAAAAGCCAGTAATAGCTAGACCATGGACTGCTGAGTTGAAGGTTGAAGATTTTTCTGTTGATATGATTCCTGTTTGGATCCAATTTCCTGGCCTTGACATTAAGTATTGGGGAAAGCAAACTTTATCTAAGTTAGCTAGCAAGCTGGGTAAACCTGTACATGTTGATAAAACAACAATTAATAGAGAAAAGTTGAGCTATCCTCGTATACCTGTTGAGATGAGTATTGCAGAAGTATTCCTGAGTTTATACTGTTTGAAAATGAGAAGGGTGGGATATGCAGACAAGACGTTTTTTTTGAGTGAAAACCCATTAAATGCAATAGTTGTTTGATGTATGGTCATGGTTCTTCTACTTGCAATAAGAAGAAACAAAATGAAAGAGCTCAGAAATCAATTGTTCCAATTGATGATGTATCAGTTGAGAAGGTAGTGGAGAAGGTAGTTGAGACAAGCGAGAATGCTGTCAGCATGAAACTGTGGCTCCTACAAACAATGTTATTGATAAGATTATCTCTATGAATGTGATATCTAGTCAACCAAGCATTGTGCATCAAAACTCATTCAATGCAGTTGAATCTATGGAGTTTGGGAATCTTGGCTTTGTATCTGTGACAGCAATTCATGAAGAGACTAGTTGAATCTATGGAGTTTGGGAATCTTGGCTTTGTATCTGTGACAGCAATTCATGAAGAGACTAATAAGTCTATGCAAAAGGGGAGTAAACCTGCTGATCAGGTATCTATTCCAAACTCCAATGGATAATATGTTGATATGGAATGTTAGGGGGTTTAATAACCCAAGTAAACAGAAGGATGTTATATCCTTAATAAGACAACATAATGTTGGTTTGTTTACTTTATTAGAAACTAAAATCAAGTAAAAAAATTATAATAGTTTCTGTAGTTTAATGAGTAACTGGTCATTAGTTACTAATTTCAATAAACATCCCAATGGGAGAATATGTTAGCTTGGAATGCACAGACTTATGATGTTGATATCCTTTTAGTTACAGATTAATTGATCTTGGTGAATGTAACTCACCTGGCTTCTATGAAGAGGTTTAGACTATGTTCTGTCTATGCATTGAATGAACTAGTTGATAGATGTAGATTGTGGAGTGACTTAATGCAGCTGAGTCAAGTGTATACTGACTCTTGGTTAGTGTCTGGAGATTTCAACAATGTGTTGAATATGAATGAAAGAATAGGCTCAAAAATCAGTTGGGCTGAAATTAAAGATTTTAAGCACTGTGTGAACTTTTGTGAGTTGAAAGTATGTTGAGCTGTGGGGCTTTCTATACATGGTGCAATAAGCAAGGAGGAAGTGATAGATTTTATAGTAAAATTGATAGAGCAATGATTAATGATGAGTTTATAAGCTTATTTCCTCAGTCCAAAGTAAATTTACTGCCTGAAAATTACTTTGATCATTGTCCTATGATTATTTCTCTGTTTGCTGATGCTGGCTCAAAAAGAAGACCTTTCAGATACTTTAATATATGGAGTTTAGCAGTTGACTACCATATTAAAGTGAAAGAAAGTTGGTGTGAGCAGATTTCTGGGGTGCCTATGTACAGAATTATCTCAAAACAAAAGAGATTAAGAGCAGTCTTCAAGCTTCTGAATAGAGATAATTTTAGTGATATTGAGAAGAGAGTATTGAAAGCTAAAGAAGAATTGACTGATTTTCAGTTACTACTGCAGAAGAATCCAGCTGATTTTGGTTTGATTTATAGAGAAATCTGCCTCTCAAAGGAGTATGTGCAACTGAATAAAGCCTACAATAGTTTCCTACATCAAAAAGCAAAAGAATTATGGTTAAAGGAGGGAGATCAAAATACCTCTTTTTACCATTCATGCATCAAAAGTAGGAACTATAGTAATAGAATCTGTATGATTATTGATGAACATGGGACTGAATTCTCAGCTACTGAAGATATTAAACAAGCTTTTATGTCATACTACATCAAGCTACTTGGCACTAAACACTCTGATAGGATGCATGTAGAGAGTTCAGTGGTAAGAAGAGGGCTTGTTTTGACCAGTACACAAGCTGCAGAACTTTGTGCTCTATTTTCATATGAGGATATCAGAATTGCTCTGTTTTTTATCCCTGCTATCAAAGCACCCGGCCCTGATGGTTACACTAGTAAGTTTTACAAAGATAACTGGGATCTAATTGGACAAGAGGTATGTGATGCTCTCTTGGATTTCTTTAGAACTGGGAAACTGCTCAAAGAAATTAACTACTCTACTCTTTCTTTAATTCCCAAAGTTGCACACCCAAGATCAGTTTTTTTCAGTTAAATTCAGTTCAGTTCAATTTCTTCTAGTTAAGTTCAGTTAAGTTTAGTTTTTTCCAGTTAATTGTTTAGTTATATTTACACTATAATTCATTCCAGTTCAGTTAAGTTCAGTTCTTTCCAGTTAAGTTCAGTTTTTTCTAGTTAAGTTCAGTTAAATTCAGTTTTTTTAATTAAGTTTAGTACAGTTAAACTTTCAACCAACTGAATAAAATAGAGCCTAAGTCGAGGAGAAGTTCTAAATTAAACAGGTAAAGCATTCAATTTCTTATGCTGCATTTTGTTATTTCAATCAATGCACTTGTTGTATGCTTAGTATCTTTGAAGACTGCAATTTCTTTCAATATTCCAACCAAAGAGTACGTCATCGATTGAAATTTCTTTCCAACCAATGTGCGTACTCTTTGGTTATATTGCATGGGACAAAGGTATGCAATGGACAAAGAAGCAAGTCTTCTCAGCTTTCTCTGTCAATCCAACAGTGTTTTCTGATTGAGAAGTATCCTTTTGTTTATCATGTTTTTTCGTTGCAGAAGAGATAACTTTCTTTGAGGTCGCCCCTGATGATGTGACACATGCCCTGATGATGTGACACATGGTGCACCCATATACCAGGTGCGTCGTATGCACTTCTAATTAAAGTACACCAGTCCCAATCATCGCTTTTAAAAAAATAGTATGCTGGCATATAAGTAGTAATACTATGATATGAATATTTATATCACTAATAGCAATTCTAATATGAGTACAAAAGTTCTTTTGCACTAAACTAGTGCAATACCCGTGCACAGCAGGGGTGAACAAAGTATTTAGAAAAACTGAAAAATCGTAATTAAATGACAAACTATTAAAACTTTATTTCTAATATTGCAAAAATTCAAATAATAAAGACATAGTGTTTAAAATAAGAA
>ONZK01000476.1:0-11621 GCA_900322385.1 Pharnaceum exiguum
AAAAAAAAAAATCAAAAAAAAAAAAAATTTTTTTTGGAATTTTTCATTCGGGCGCGTGTAGTGGGCAGGCTTTTTTTTCCTCCCGCGCGCGTGTAGTACACGCGCGGGACCGGGTGCACCTTGCAAGGTGCAACCGGGTGCATGGTAAAATTTGCCTGTTTTATGTACTTAAAAAAAAAGACGTAATCTGGACATGCTGGATTGTATCATGGTCGTAGTTATTATTACTATAACATAAAGGTTATGAATATATTTTCAGTTCATTTAAATTTTCTTTAGTTTTTTTTCCATAAAAAAAAAGTTTTCTTTAGGTTTTTCCATTTAATCTATACATTTTTTAATGATTATCATATATCACGTGATGTTTAGAAACACAACAAAGAATTGAATACATGACGGTGGAGTAATGGTGCTTTAAAAAACACCACTAGTGTAGAGATAAATAGTTTAAAAGAAACAACATGCATTGCCAGGAAAATTCAAAATAAGAAGATCGAGATTGTGGTTGTGTTTTTTCGTTTATAAGAGACTTAACTGAAACTCAACTGAATAAAAAAACTAAGTTTAGTTAAAACTATTTATAGCTAAAACTGAAAAAACTAAACCGAACTGTAACACTATATATATGAACAAAATATTGTGAGAAGAGAGTAGAGACATTGAAGATAGTTTTGACATGTTGTAGTTAAAGATCAGAGCACGTCTACTCAAAGAATCCATGCGAATTACAGTTTTGAAATTAAAAAGTAAAGATTAAGATTTAAAAAAGCAAATGATAGGGAGGTTTTTAGTGTCGGTGTACTACATAATAATAAATTTTTAGTTTTTAATTTTTTGTACACAATGTTAATCTAAGTTTAACAATAATTATTGAGGTACAATAAATCTTATCTATACCAAAGAATTATAAAATAACATAAAAATTATCATCCAATAAATAAAAAAATAATAACAATTATATTTTTGTGTTAAATACAAAAGAGTAATAAGAGAACAAATTTATAAAATTGTTGCACGGGCCAGAAAACTAATATATAGTCATACGGAAGACTTTTTTCACGGTTAAGATGGCTCGTTTGGATTTGATTCTTGCTAGCTAGCTCACCCGCATTGTTTTGGGACATTTTTTTTTGACAAAGGGTTACATCCAATATTCAAACCGTAAAAGGGGGAAGCTCCCTACGCCTTGCCTAAGGGCATGTTTAGCCCTTGTACTAGTGTAAGTATAAAGATTATGTCACATCATCTTTTGTATGTTTTATACTTTAGTTTATACTTTTAATACTTTTAATTTTATTGGTTAGACTAATTTTGTACTACCTATCTTCATTGGTTAGATTTTGTTTATACTCTATATTCTTTATTAAATTAATTTTCATATATTAAAAATAAATAATAATAACAAGTGGGTCCCTATAATTGCTTGATTGTAGGTACAAAGGTGGAGATGTGGATTTTAAAACTCACCTTTGTACTTTGCTCTTGTAGGTCCCAGATTATAGAGGTTATACTAGAGTCTAATGATTATACTAGCTCTTATACTCATGAAAATACAAGGGATAAACATGCCCTAAGTGGCTAGCGTATGTGCCCCCATAACTATTGAACGACTAACCAGTTGTTTACCGCATAATGCAAATCTCATCGTTGTCATCCACTTTTTGTACGATGGGATTTTTTTTTTGTGTGAAGGGGGCAAAACCCTTTTTATTAATAAACTACAAGGAAATAAGTCTGGGTCGGGTTTGACCCATTACATCATCTATGAAGACATTCATGAGCTCCGGTGGGGGAGCATCATAGTAACTAAATGGAGAACTATTAGAGAGACTAAGCTTAGCTAAGCTATCGGCTACCATATGGGAAATTTGGAAGTAAGAGAAAGAGAAGAAAAGAGAATCATGTTCCTGAGAAGAATACTGTGTGAGAATTCTCACATTTTTACTTAATTGTTTTGCAGAATAAAACTTGGGCTTCATTTGAGGGGACCTTGAATTATCCATGAACAAATGTAATTAACTAATTATTATGATCCAAAAAATTGTTACTCCGTATAACATTACTGTGAACCTCCTTTATCAATAAGGGTTCATTTGACCCACCAAAAAAAAAAGCAAAATATGCCTTTGAAAAAAAGAAATTATACTTATTTTTCTTATTTTTTTATCCTTAATTTTTAATTATATAAGACACTCCAAAACTAAAGTTCTGGCTCCGCCACTGTCCTTGTATCTTTCTTTGCCAGAAGTCTATGCCATAAAGATGCATAAATAGTAGATACCAAATAGATTATAGCTATACTATACCAAGTTACCAACAATCAACTATCTTCAAAAAATTTCAGTATGCTAAGTTCACTAAAGATAAATATGTAACTAGTCCTTCAAAATAGAAGACAATCATATCATCAATCGAAAATTCCAACGAATTGAAAAATGGTAAAAGTAGGCTAAGTTTTCTAAAACATAAAAAGCTAGCTAGTCCTTCAAATAGACGGCCTTTTAGTATGACTAACTATTTCTCAATGAAAGCACATTGGGAGAAAAGTTGCGAACCAAAGCTCCCCATTTCTCCAACAAGGAGGCAAGTCAGGCTTCCAACCGAGAGGCATACAAGACCTTAAGGGAGTAGAAATATTATGCTTTTTCTGAAACTCCTGAAATTCCGATCTTGAAGATAAATTAACGTCATCCATATCAATGATCTTAGCCCATTTACTGGATTTCAAGTCAGTCAATTGCCATATTGTTAGGCTCTTTGAGTCCTGGCACCGAGTTAGTAAACCCAGAGCACCCTCCATATATACCGCCATAGGAATAGAACGAAGAGGGTTCATACTGATCTCATCATCATAATTATGGCCTTCTGGCAGAAGAAACCGATACGCTGTTTCAGTATCCACATCAAGGGCAAAGCATGTGCTGCAAGAAAGGCCATGCATCCAATAAAGAAATCCTGCAATAGAAAGGGGTTGTTCTACAAGTATGATCTGCTCGCTTGAAGTGAACGGTTTTCCAAGATCAATGGGTCTCCAAGCTTTGTCAATACCTACAGTAAAAACCTTGCAATGCATTGTGAAACCTGGATTATTCCCACAAACGTGAACCACCTTATATTGGCCAGATTTAGTACAAGACAAGGCAGAGGAACACATTTTGGTACGATCAGTATTGGCTCTTTCTGAAGTCAGAGGCAGGGTTATTTTCATTTTCGTAAAAAGGTTTACGACATGAAGTTGATGACAACGCTGAGTGTAATTTGTGAATTCTTCGAGCAAGATCAAGCCGTCACAAGAACCTACAATATGTGCAGGAAACGGGAGTGGCAATTCTGTTATCTCTAACCTGGGAGTTAATTCAGCATATAAGGCCAACTTTTCATTTTTGCAATGTCGAAAAATTAGACCAGTTCTTGAGGACCTCTGAAGTTGTGTGCTAATGAAGGCAGAGTCATGGACTATGCCATACCACTCCTTGCACACATACTTCATTACTTCATGAAGGACTTTGGTGGGAATATGAAGGAGGATATTGAATATGATATCTTTGTGGAGAAATTGTGTCTGCATTTCTACCAGCTACGAGCCTTGATTCAGCACAAAGCAATGACCTATTTTTGAGACGTATAGGTTAAAATTTAGTTCAGAAAGCCGCATAGGAGCTAGGCGACACCACGAAACAGTTGAGAGAAATTAAACCTAACTTAAATTGAACTGAATTTAGTACTCGAAGTTGAGTTATGCTAACAATATCAAAAATTTATTAGATAACATGAGTTCTACTGCGGTAACACAAAACAAAAGCTAGAAGACGGTAAGATTTTAAATCAAATCATAACAACATGAAGGTGAGTTAGGTCACAACAATGTAAATCTACTTCAAGTAACATGAAAGTTGTGAAATATAATCTGTTCCAAGCAGGCAACTCTTATTACACGCCTATCACTTGTGAACCTGTCAGTAGCCAACAACATCAACAACAACAACAACAATCGAGTGTAAATCCTCATTCAATGGGGGTACTCGAGGTTAGGATATATACAACATTACTCCTGTTTTTAACTAGAGAGGTTGTTTCCGACATTGACGAATTGCTGCATTGAAGTATTAACTTTCAACAAATTTACCAAAAAAAGAAGTGCGGGAAGGTTTCATAGCCATTTTACTATAGTCCATAATTGGGAAAAAGGCACCAATTAGTTTTGGTTATATATCATCTAGGACCGAAGTGATTCAAGTTGTGCTTTTGCCCGATTTAACAAGCGGCTTAACGCTTTTTTTGTTATTATATTGAAAAGTATTTAACTTGAATTAGTAGGTTTATAACTAGAATTTGTTAAATTCAATTCAAACTAGTTTCCCATCAAGCGTCGATTATTTAAATTGGTGATCGCTGCCTAACAGATTAAAATTATTGTAATAGGGGATATAATATTTTTTATACATTGGTAATTTACAATAGTTTTTTTATTCGGTGTGCGTAATTTATCATAGTTTAATTTGGTAATTAATTCTTACAACAATTAATCGTGAAGACATAACCAATTACTAGGGTCTAAAACATTGACAAGCAAGAACAGAAATATTAAGAATAGATGGAGATTACCGTAAAGGATTACCTGATGAATTAAAAGTGTATCTCGCTTTCCTTGGTGTTCTTTATTACACGCAACTGATCAAAGATGTTAAAAGTTCTCCCAAGCTGCCATGAGTCGCAAGCAAGAATTATTATTAAAATAAATAAAAAAAGTCGAATAAATTAGCATATACCCATTCTAGATTTTTATGTAGAATACGTCAGGACTCGAAAAGAAGGTAGAAATAACCTAGCTTATGTCGGCCACCATGTCAATTTAAATCAATGTATGCTATGTTATTTAATTGTTATAACATCAAAAAAAAAAATTGTTATAAATAAAGACGAAAACCCCAAGGTTGAGTGTTCAATTCTTACCGGCATCAGTGCTTCCCTTACACCGGTTAAAAAAAAAAGAGAGAGGAAAACCACAAACTATGACTGTGTTGGGTTGTTGTGAATTGTTGTGTAGGTGTAGAGAATGTTGTAACTGTGAAGTGATGTAGTCGTGAAAAAAAGTGCTTTCACCTAAAAGTAGAGTGATACAGTACTTTTGGAGTCTAATTAAGTCAAACTCAGAGGTATATGGTGAAAAATTAAAAAATAAATAAAAAGTGCTGCTGAAAGCACTTTAGAAAGCAATTCCACCTCAATCCTAAACGCACCCTAATAACAACATCATATAATAAAAGAACTATCAAAACCCTAGTATGGAGTATCAATTGTATAGTTTAATATTATCTTTTCATTTTAAGTCAACTAAAAGTTATCATGGAGATCAGAATGATGCACAACTAGAGCTGGCCAAGACTTGACTCGTTTCGGTTCGACTTCGACTCATTCGATTTCGAGTTATAAAAAATGTGAATTCTCAATCGAACCTTCAAGAACGATTCGATTTCGATTCGACTTAGTAAAATAAGATTCTAAAACTGCAACCCGAACCGAACGAGGTAGGACGATTCGACTTCGACTTTACTATTATACCAAATCGCAACCTCAACGGTACTCGACGAAATTAAATTCGACCCAATTCGATTTATTGTTTCATAAAAATAACACTTAATTAGGAAGATTTTAAATTAAATTGAAAAAGTGCACCATAAAAAGAGATAAGATGCCTTTCTCTTACTAAATATTGTCCATTACATTTACCAACTAATAATACAAAAGAAGTTAATTTGGTTTCAAATTGACTCCACTTGAACCGAGGGACTTACACCAAATCAACGACTCAATGCAAGTCAGTTTGGACCGATTCACGGCCGACTCGAACCGAAGCGTTGATTTGAAAATTTTCAAACCGTTGCATCGACCCTTTTCGATTTGGTTCGACTTTAATGCTATTCGTCACCGATTCGATCCGACTCAATTTGCGACTGCAAACCTACAACCACCAGGGCCATATCCTTGGCAGTCCACACTCTATAGTAGATGAGATAACAGGACGCATAAAAAGAACAGAACAGTTATTCCAGCTTGACGAAAAAGGAAAAAGAAGGATCGTCGACAGCAGGGTTCGAACCTGCGCGGGCGAAGCCCAACAGATTTCAAGTCTGTCTCCTTAACCACTCGGACATATCGACCTTCTGTTTTTCAACGTGCCTTTTTGTAAAATCTCTGTCTCTCTGCAACTCTCGTAACACTTCCCCTCTGTCAAAGCTCTCACACTCACCCGTCTCAACCTTATAAAATTCTTCTCAATCTCTACCTCACTCCCAAACTATTAAATGTGACTTTTTTAATTTGGGGGTTTTCTTACATCGGTTTGCTTGGGCTTATCCAATCTGATCAGTGTGCTATTTTTTTCATCCAAATACCTACTGTTGGTAAGCTTTCTTTTCAATCAAAATTATTTTATTTTCCCCCACCCCAGTTATTATTGTTACTTAATCGTCTAGTTTATCATGCATGCCAATATTAGTTTTCTTTTATGTGATGCATGCAATTACAATTAATTTCCTTACTTAAAAGTTTTGTGATTCAATATGTTTCTATTATTTTTGGTTCTGTATTACTTGAAATATTTAGAGTTAGTTATTTGGGTATGTTTTCATATTGGTGGGATTTTTTTTATTTTTGTTGTTTGGTCATTTTCTGAGTTTACCCAATAGCAATATCTTTCATGAACCAGAAATTTTGGATGAATTCTTTGTAAATTTCACTTCTTTGGGATGAACATTCAGTTGTTGTGGCGCCTTTTTGTGCTGTACTTGGTCCCTCCCCCCCACTTTGCTCGGCTGAATAAGGGCCAAAACCGGAACACGAACAACAAATTGAAACGGAGGGAGACAGAATAATTTGGCGATTCTGACTAATAATAACAGTCATTCAGCATTTTGCAGATCAAAAGACCTCACATCTGCAATGGCCGGTCGAGAAGATAAAAAAGCAAAAGCAGTTGAGTTTAACCATCACTATTACTTGCCACCAGAGCTGTGGCCGGAGATACTCGCAAGGCTTCCTGTCAAAGCCCTTGTTAAATTCAGGTGTGTTTCCAAATCATGGCGTTCTTTCATTGAATCCCCTGGTTTTGCTCTTCAGCACATGACCCACAACCCTGAAAACACCAAAGATCGTATCTTTACTGTTGCAATCCATGACCCATATGAAGAAATTAAGGTCCATATCAGAAATTGTGACAGTTTTAAGATTGATGATGAAGTTGGTTTTGGGTTTGATCCTTGTAAGAATTTTGATGTTGTTGGTTCTGTCAATGGTGTTGTTTGCTTGAAGTTCTATGATATTCGTGGCTTGATCGAAATTGGGCTGTCAAATCCTTCCATTATGAAATCTTTACGTGTCCCTTTGCCCAATTTGTGTAAAAGTAATGATGATAAAGTGCTTGTGGATTTTTCTATTGGGCATGATTATGTGAGGAATGATATCAAGTTGCTTGCCATTGGTTACCCTGTCGACGAAGTCGAAGAAGATGGTTTTAAATTTATTGATGTTCCGAGATTGGTTGAGGTTTATGGAGTTAGTGATAGATCATGGAGGACTGTTAATGTTGGCTGTATGGAAGAAGCTCATTTTTACCCCTGGAGCAGCTCAAAGAAGGTGTGTTTGAACGGGGCGGTTCATTGGGTGCTTTATCGTAAGGATTTTGGTTTGAAGTGTGCCCATGCTGTGGCTTTTGATATGGGTAAGGAAGTGTTCAGTAATTTCGCGCTGCCGGAAAGTGGTGAGAGGAGCAATTTCGTGAATCGGGTTCTTGTGGTTTTTGAGGAGTTACTTGGTGTAATGGAGATGTTTGACTCGTACTTTAACTTGCGGGTAATGAAACAGTATGGTGTCGAGGAGTCTTGGGTTAAGCTTTGCAAGATTGAATCATCGCTGTATATTTTTGATTTTGTGTATCTGAAGAAGGATGGCGATGTGTTGTATGTGAAATCACCTGAGGATAAGTTGATGTCGTGCAATGTGAGGAAGCCAGAGCCGAGGTGTGTCGCAAAGAATGTCTTTGGGCGTCTTTACTTCACATATGCTTACGTTGAGAGTTTGTTTCTACTGGGTTGAGTGGAGCTGATTAATTAAGATGAAGAAAGCCACAGACTGATCCAAGTAGTATTAGTTCTTTTCTTTTTCTGATAATCTAAAGTTTGTTGCGCATTTCTACCAAATGACATGTCATAACAAAATGAGTTATCATGCGACTTGTTTGGAATACTGGATACTTGTTCCCTTATCCAATTGATTATTTATTTTGCTTTTGATATCATTACAGATCGATTAACCCTTTTTTCTGCTATAGACTTTTTGTAAGTCATTTTTTGAGTTTGATTATGGAGAGAGGAGTGTTATAGTTTTAAAAAAAGTTACTAACAGGCCACTACTTTGAAGTTTGAACTTGCTATCTAAACTGGCAAGTGTTTGAGGTGAAAATTTCCGGTGTCTTGTACAGAGAAGATGAGGCATTAAAATTTTCTTTCCAAAATCTGTTATTATTCATTATGAAATGAGTCATGACTCTTGGAATTTCTGTGTAATTTCCAAAAGCCCTGCTGCAAGTGAAAATTTTGTAGTGTACGTACGTTGGTTGTTGAGGCTGATGAGGAAGGTATATGCTTTGTGTCTTTGTAGAGGGTAATATAAGCCACTTAAGCCTCTCTCTCCCAAAACAAAACTTCACTTCTGATCAGCCAATTACTCTAAAATGATCCTCGTACTGCAAAGTTGCGAAGAGCGTAGATCCTTGCGCCTTTAGCTAAGCTGAAGTAGTGTATTTCAACAGATGTACGTGGCCCCAAATTATGGTAGAATTGTTGTATGTTCAAGGTACGTACAAGTGACGTTGCCAAAAAAAAAAAGGGTACAATTGCAAGCGTGCAGCTGATAAAATATAATGTTTTCTTGTTCTACTTCTTCCTAAAATCACAGTAGATGAGTAGATTAAACAATACTGTGGAATTGTGGACATGTTAAGGTTCCTGAACCAACATGAAATGCACAGCCCTCAAAAAAAAAAGTAAACAGCCCAGTGACACTAATAGGACCAGAAAATTTCAGTTCTATTGTAAACAGCCTCTATTTTTGAAATAGGGGAAACGCTGCGTGCAATATCAGGCACATTGAGAGCACCTCGTTGATTGAGGATTACACATTTACACCGAGTTGATGTCATTTATGAAAATTTCAATATTAGGAATTTGGGATAATTCCCAAGTACAACCCAGTGATACAAAAACTTGTACTCCGTATGAATAATGGAGCCAAAAAGACGTGAAACTTTCAATCACCAACGTTTAAATGTTTAACGTACACAGAAAAGAGGTGTACAGAAAGGAGATGAATGCTTGATCTCTAACACTAAATCAACCTACGGACATCAGTAGCTGTTGGAAAAATGTCTATAGAAAGTTTAACAGTCATCATAACATAGCCATGTCAGTATCTCTCTTCATGTTGGAGAAACGCATAGTTGCTCCCACCGGAACCTTCTAATTGCTCCCACTAGGAAAAGCTCTTTTAGATGAGGGCTATTCTCTCTTCATAGTAGCAACTAGCAAGCATTGATGTTGAACTCTGATGAGCATGAGTTCAACCTGATAGCACCAAGGCGCTTCGGTCAAAACACAGACCAAATCAACGTCCAAGATCACGCCATCCAGCACACTTTGTCTGCAAGCAAACGGACAATAAAGTTTGTACGCAATGAATGATCATGATGACCATAATAACTTTGTAACTACATGCCATTGCTAAGGTTGCACGGATCACTCACTTCCCTCACAGAACTAAGCCAAAACGGCTGAAGCAGAATCCAACTAGCACTTTGTTTTTCTTTTTTTTCTCTTTCTATTAATGTTGATTGTTTTTAGCAAAAAACTTATTTTTGGTTGGGTAAGGGGGTCTAGGGCAGGAACTATAGGATTTAGGCTCAGTGTACCAAAGCAACACGAACAATGTACTTAAGCAACACTTGAACAATGTACTTGAGTTCACACTTCCATACCTCCAACTGATGAATGTCCCCACTCGCTGGAGGAATATATTTCCAACAGGTAACTAACTACATGTCAAAGACTTCCACGAACAACAACAATCTAATTATTGTGGAACAAATAGGTGGCAAATAGGGTTTCAAACAAACGCAAAAAAAAGCACAACTTTTATCCAAAACAAACAAAAAGCCTCAATTAGCACAATACCTTGTCTGGAGGTGCTACAACAGAGACGGCTATCGTCAATGTATGTAGCTTGCACTCCCATCATCCATGAGCCAACTGATGTATCGTCATGCGCATAAGTCTTCAAAGATACACTAAATAGGCCAAATCCAGACAAATTAAGAAAGAAATACAGACACGAGTAAAATCTAAAATAAAAAAAAAAATATATGATCTAAAATAACAAGCACTCTTCCCAATATACTTTCAGTCATTCAAAATCATTAGTCTCACACAAACAAGGTTTTTCCCACAGTGTCTTTAGAAATAGGAGAAGAAAATAATAGTGAATGGTAATCAATTAACCCTAACAAACAGAACCTCCCACAATAAGCAGAAGTCAAGCAGACATACCTATTAATAAAGATGTATTCTGCTAAACTCCGGGAAAGTATGAAAAGGGAGCCAGAGGCATGCCGGAAATACCTGATACATATATAAATATTATTACAAAAAGGGGAGTTGGCTATCACAGAGCAAAATGTCTGCACAGTACAATATAACCTGTAACTTAATTCTTCCGCAAGTTTTACAGATATTCGATATAGTGACAATAACTTCACTCTTCGATAGGGATATTTATTACTCATCAAGTCAATATTAAAATCAACAAAACCATCACCCCACTTTTCAAGTAAGTCAAAACTTTAATCCGTAAACAAGAATGGTACACAACCCTTTACCACCGGTCGATTTATGCCAAAGTAAAAACACAATTATCTTACATGCTTCAC
Source organism: Pharnaceum exiguum (assembly GCA_900322385.1). Taxonomy (NCBI): domain Eukaryota; kingdom Viridiplantae; phylum Streptophyta; class Magnoliopsida; order Caryophyllales; family Molluginaceae; genus Pharnaceum; species Pharnaceum exiguum. The sequence goes on from ONZK01000476.1 coordinate 10,979, forward strand.
ATAAGAATCAAAGAATGAATACAGCCAGTATATTCTTTGGGCAAGCAAATGTAGAGCTGTACAGAATTCAACCAGACTGGACAACTGGCCGGTCTGGACAGGACCAGACCAAAGTAGTTCAGGCCTGGTCTCCTGTTTTTAAAATCATCTATCCAGGTTCCAGTCCATTTCGGATTTGAAACCAGGCCTGGATAGGACCCAGACATTCTTAAGAAAATAAGATTAATGCCTGTTTTTCAGTCACTCACTCAGCCTCCATCTTCAGTCTCTCTCCTTCTCACCTCCTCTCCTATATCACATCATATGGATGCTCTCATTTCCCTTTCCAGTCTCCAACTTCCGAACTCTAATATACTCCAACTCTGCCTATCCCTCTCACTTTAATCGACCACTTAAATTGTGGGATGCAGTTTGTCATTTGAGAAAATTGTACGGAACTACCTAATGAAAGATCTCCTTTGTACCAAACAACCTAATGATTATTTTTGGTAAGGGACTACCTAATAAGAGGCTCAACATGGTCAAAGACTATCAAACTACCGAAAATACCCTTAGTGAAGGCAAGTGAGTCGCACATGATTTGTATTGCACTCTTTCTTTTACTTTGTCCACACCAAGAATATGTTTTCCTCAAACTCTTTCT
>ONZK01000476.1:12015-34211 GCA_900322385.1 Pharnaceum exiguum
TCCCCCCCCCCCCCCCCCCCCCCCCCCTTCTTTTTCCTCCAATTTTTCTCATGTTTTCAAGATACCAACCATAGTCTCCTCCCGCACAATCCAAATCATTTACATTATGTTCACCCTCCTATTAGGTAGAACCTTACAAAAAATATTTTCAATAGTTAGGTTTGTGCAAAAGACCTCTTTTATTACGTAACTCATGTACGATTTTCTCTTTCCTTTTTATGGCCCTATCGCTTATGAGCTGCTTCCATGGAGTTGTAATGTGCTATTTAATCCAATTCAAGGATAACATTCGAAGAAATATCCTTTGAAATTGGAGTTGGTGGATGGGGTATCGAATCTCAGTCGAAGATTTAAAGGTCACCTTCATCTATATCAGTCACTTGTATACTCGGAATATTTCTTCTCACTTTTTGTTCTTGTTCAAAGCAGATCTACACTTTGGTGGAAACAGGTATAATTTTAGATTTTTTTTCATTCTTTTACAAAAAGAAATCGGTCTTTACAGATCAGATCCATCCCGGTCCACTCTTGAACCTGGGATCATGCCTGTCGACCTGTCGGGTCTCCGGTTTTGAGTTTCTAGTCATCCTATGAACTGACGTGAAACAGAATATTTAGAAATACACAAATAGTGGGACTTACGTTTTCTGATCACCAAACTTCCACCATTCAGGTTCATACCACTGCTTTCCCCTGAAACAGATGATATATATGAGAAGCTTTCAAGATATAATTTCAAGACTTATCATCTGACAAGGGAGTGGAAGCCTCCATAAGCCAGCAGGCACCACAAACTATCATAAAATGAACACAATGTTATCAGAAAAATAGCAACAGAAGAGGGACACAATATTACTCTTCAGTTATGACTTCTCCAGACTTCATACATCCAACGTAAGCACTTTGCTGACCACGACGACTCTCCAAGAGTGCTATTAACCCATCTGCAGAGAACTTAATAGGTTATTTCAGAGCAACTCGAAGAATACCACGCACCACTCATGAAGAAATTTCTAAACTTTGATACTTTACCAAGATCTAGGTCAAAACCGTCATCAACTTTCACATAAAACTCAGCGTCCCAGTTCTGTACAGCTGTACTGAAAAAGAACTTTGCTTTCTTGGGCACCTCCTCTTGAGCCTCCTCATGCCCTTCCTAATGATTCAAAAACCAATAAACTTATTACATGATAGAATAACCACCATTGAATGTATGAAACAAAGAACTATTTAGATTTTTTTTACAGTACATGAGTTTTTTTTTTAAGCACATATGTCGCATATATTTCATTATTTTTATATAATTCAGGAAAGGACAAACTGGATTGCAAGACATCTATAAAATAACATCAGAAGAAGCGCGCATTTTACTATATAAATATAAGGAAATAAGACATGACATTAGCTGTGAGCAACTGTTGCAGCTTAAGTGATGACGATCATCCAATTTAGCTATGCTGTTTAGCATGAGAGAAACACACCAAACTCGTCCACCTCGCTAGTACTATTGGAATCATGGAAGGGCTGATTAAGCATTCCTCCCATCTATTGTTCTTAAAATCTCATTAAGAACCATTCAAACTCTAATAGGCTTGTCACCAAATCACCATCTTATCTACATCTTGTATAGATCAAAGAGAGAATACAACAGCCGACTACAAATAGGAAATCCCTAGCTGGTGAAGATGTGGCGGGGAGGACAGGGGGGAGAGATACCTATCTGATCTCAGAGCCAAAGGAACTTATATAACACTAATATATCCTTGAAATCTGCCTAATCAGCATGACATACAAATCTTCCTAGGATTTTGCTTATAAAATTTTTCCCAAATCCGTTACGTTCGGCACATGCAGGCAGGGGCACACACAAGTACACACGCTGACAAGCACATTTACACAGAGTTGCAAACACACAACAAAAATAAAATAAAAAACAAGAGAGCACTCAAGACAATCACACTTCCCATGACTCGAACTATATCATCACGACTTACAAGAATCAAGAAATCTTTGGTTTGGCGATTCTCCTCATCGATATTGCGATCCAAGCTATCGCCTCGATTTGGACTGCATAGAAAAATCGATATAATAATTAATCACATATGGTTTTGGCGTCAAGATGGTGATTGTTGGGAAGAAACAATATTCGGCAGCAAGTTCACCAGAACAGCAACACACAAACAAAAAAAAAGCGAATAGAATACCTTCGACCAATTACAAAGCGAATGACAATCCCTTTCTCCTCAAGCTCTTTTAATTTGTCCCCTGGAAGCAGTCAAAAAAGACATAAGATATAGGACTTATATGCTCTTGAGTTCTTGAATTATCAAACTACTCAGCTAAACATTAGTAGTACTTGCTTCACATTGCAATAGTAAAAGTCCAATCTCCAAAAATATATAAAAATTCACATGCATATGCAGAGCAAGATAAAGACTATTAGTTGCAGTCTTCTATATGCACTAGATATTCCAGAAACCAAAAAAAAAAGGAAACAGTAACATAATTGTTGTGCTCAAAAGGATACAAGATAGCAAACCACTTCATATCCAAACTCTAGCTGGGAGACTAAAACATAGAGGCAGAAAGGGAATGTTACTTTACACCAATAAAAAAAAAGGAAAATGAAAGGGAATGTTACAAAATATCTTAAAAATTGTCAGAAGCATATTTGTAAAAAGATGCCAAGGAAGATTTCTGAAGGAAATAAAAATTTATCAAAATTGGCCAGCCTGCCTAATTATCTAAATTTGCCAGCCAGGTACACAATGAGGAATGTCATAATTGGACATGGTCACATGCCATAAAACACATCAAGAGAAGGGAGCAGAAGAAACCTCTAGGCATCCATGATCCTCTAAAAGTGTTACGCTTCAAGCGACTTCCGAACCCAGTGTAAACCCCAATTACTGCAAGAAGCTTTTTATCATTGCGCTTAGGCTGGTTTTTAAGATATCCTTGACTCTTAGCTAACGTCAGATCCATCTCTGCCTCCGCGATCCTTTTCTCCAAATCTCTTAAATCAACAACCACAAAAAATCAGCAAAAATCAACTTATACGAGAACATTTGAGACGAAAAATGGAACAGGAGATAGGCGGCACAGAGAGAGAATAGTATAGTACTTGCATCCTAACACCATTAGCTTGTCTTCAACTGTCAGAACCTTCGGTCTCTGTAAAAAGAGGTTTAAGAAAAAGAAGCAAAATGAGCGTTGCACATCTCGACATCTCGTTAAAGAACGCTTTTCAACTCTATTCTACTCGCAATACATAAGGGGATATCAGAATCTACTACCTGTCCCTCATTTTTCTGGAGAAGGTTAACTAGTACAGTCCTGTTCTCTGCATCCTGCCACAATCTGATAGCATACGATACATTAAGTATAAGACGTAGATATTCGCACCACAAGTCAAATGCACAGCAGAAATAAGTGAATGAATGAAATCTCTCACCAACACGAGTATGTTCCCTTTTTCCCCCTAATAACACAAAAGAGATGAAAAACACACAAAAAAAAGAACGAGAAGGCAAAAGTAACAGAATAAAAAGAGAGCACATTGCAACTATCTTTGGCAAACTCACCAAGACAAAATTCCCTACGAATCTCTCTTTCCTAAATTTAATTGCCCCTTTTTTATTTGGTTACAAGGGAGCCACTATGGTCCATTACAACTATGGGTGGTTGGGCGGGGGAGGAGAGATTCGAACCTGAGACCTATCATCGTCTACATGGCATCAGTCTTTACCACTAGGCCAAGACCTCCTCCTCGGCTAATATAATTGGCCGACTTGAACCAACCTCCAGCCTAATGAGAAATGCTACTTACACTGAATACGATTAAGCCATGTTATTAGTTGAGTAATTCACCTTGGGCAATAATACTTACTAACTAAAAATAGAATTCAGTTTAGTTTAGTTCAGTTCAATTCAATTCAATTCACGAGTATATTCATTCAGTCTAACAGAAGGGCCCCTTAGTTTTTCTACAATTTAGTTAACATAACCAAATCGAAGGACAATTAGTAGTAGTTGAGAATTGAGATCATAATATGGTAATATAAATGATAACAATTGAAAAGAAAGGTAAAATAAATAAAAGAAAAGGGAAATGATGATAATACCGGCCGGCGACGTAAAGCCAAGCGACGCAAGAGAGGAAGGCGAGTAAAAGAGAAGGCATTGAGTTTAATTGATGCTGTTGTTGTTGGGAATTATTGTAATAAGATCTGCCTCTCTTTTCTCCCTTCATTGTCAGCGGCAACGTTGTGCTGCTGTCCATTTTTTGTATAGCAGATGGTGGGTGATCGGCAGGGCAGGGAGGTTTTTGTTTTTGTTTTTGTTTATGTTGTTATTGTTGTGAGTGTACTGCAGCAGATCATCTGCAGAATTGACTCACTCACGACCGAAGGACCTTCTCTCTCTTCTCTCTTTCCTTTCCTTTCCTTTCCTTTCCTTTGTCAGTTAGATTTCTTTCATTTTACTTTTTCTTTTTTTGAGGGAGGTTTCTTTCATTTTACTACTCCTCTATGCTGCGGATAAGTATTATTTTCGTTCGTTAGGAATCGTTACAATTTCTGATTTCTCTCACACATTTAATAACCCATAAAGAAACGATAAATGCACATTGGTAACTCTTAATTGGTCAAATATTTTGCTTTCAAAAAAAAAAATTGGTCAAATATTTTACAAATCATTTCCATCAGTTTGAGTTTTTTTTTTACAAACTCCATATCACTTAAGCAAGGTCTCTCCTTCGAGCCTTGTATGCGGACTCCCTTATAGGGAGACTCACCCATCACATTCGAAGTAGTTGGAACGGAACTCAGGTGAACCTTGTGGGCAATAAAAAAAAAAATCGTTTTCTTGAGGTGAAGGTGATGCAAGAATGAAGTCAGCTTTTTTGTTTGCTTTTATGTTGGTGATGCAATGTTACTGGAAACCAGAAGTTGGTGGCCAATGGCCACAAGAAACGAGTCGTTGGAAACAGTAACGGGGCCTTAGGCGTGGTGTCCGCTTAAGACCATGCTAGTGATGCCACTATCTGACCATCCTGTGGTGAAGGCAAAACAATGTTAATGATACACTCGGGGCACTAGCTAATATTTTGTGCCATCACATGCAGAAAGAAGATCAGAATAGATAGATACTGCACTGTTGAACTTGAACATGCGCAATGCTGAGAGGAATATCTTGAACTGTCAGAAGATGGCCCATAATGATACAATATGAAAACAAAGCATGAAGCAGCAACCGCCCACGGAACATGTTTTGAAAAAAGAGATGAATGAATGTGCACATTATCTTTTGTTATGAATTACCACGACAGACAATCAATTACCACAAAAGAATGGAGTATGAAACAGAAATTTCGTTCGAACATAAGATCAGCAGACCCGCTGAGTCCCTGGCAGTGTCGCTATACCAGACTAGAACCTAAGTATGTCCACAGAAACGTCAAAAATAATACATCCTCATGTTCGTCCATGACGTTACCGAGTAATTCACATACTCTCACCCTGTCTAAAATATCAAACATTATCATTGGGAGAGCCCCCTAACAAGAGGTATCCTGTCTCCAATATTTCAGCTGCCAATATAGGTTGACGCTGTCTCATTTTCGTTGAGACTACATCTCTGATTTCAGCTTCCAGCTCTTCCGAGTGCTCTAGGATCTTTGCGCACCGCCTAAAAAGTTGGACAAAGAAGGGATACCTTGACTCCTCATTTGCTCTTGAGCTTGCCTCATTTCTTCAGGATCTGTAAATGAAATATGGTAAGAAAAGAGTATTTTGATGCAATAGGCCAAAAGTCACATAACGATAGCATATTTCTGTAAAGCTTGCCTTTGGAAAAGAAAAAAAAACAAAGCTTGCCTATGGGAAAAGAAGAAAAAAAAAAGCAAAGCTTGCTTTTGGGGAAAAAAAAGAAGAAAAGCAATACAGTAAAGCTTGATCAAATACACTAATGTCAATAGGATCGCCTGTTTATTCTTCCCAAATAAACAGCAAGACAATGTCCTGTTCCACTTAAGATAGCATAGGAGAACATCACCCACAAAGTCATTACACTTCAATCAGAGTTATATAAGATAATTAAGATTGCAGACACAAGGAGGGGGAGGGGGGACCAACAAAAAAATCAGCTTTCATTCAGTGCAGTGGATAGAGCGGCTTACCCATGCCTTCCGTTAACTTGGGCATCACAAAGACAACAAGTAACATGAAACCGACCATTAGACCCATTGGGCTCTTCACGAGTGACATAACTGAGAACGGTTCCCTTTTCTGTAACAGATTGTGAAAAATCAACAGGTTACTAGAAAGTTATCCATCATATATTGAACTCACAAAGACAGGTTGGAGGCAAACCTCATAATATTGTTCCTCATTGAGAGGCACCAAAGCTAACTCAGTAAGACCTCTTCTGGTCTCTGTTAGTGCAGCCTGAACTTTTCCGGGGTTCCTGGCACTGACATTCACACGCACGGGTGAAAACAAATAACCAGTCGCAGATACTTCAATCAGATGAGTCCCTGCTGGCACATTATGGCTTTACACAAGGTCAAGGAATCTCTCAGGTGAAAGGTGCAGGACATAACAAGTACCAATTAGCAAGTCTTTGAGCAAATATACAATAATCCAAAATAGATTTAACAAGTTAACAAAGCTGACAGCACCAAAGATAAAGATTATTCTTTTTAACTATAAAAAAAAAAAAAAACAGGATCTAGCAGTAGGATACAATGAGAAATATCCATCAGGTCGCAGAAATGTAACCCTTTGACCTCCATTAAGGATGACCTTGATATTTGATGTTTTTGCTGGTAAACCATACCCTTTATTAAATCCAGCACCTACCAAGAAAATTGTCAAACAGGTGAGTGATCAAATTGAAAGAACAAACTCCTAGATTGTCATGTGAAAACAGCAATCAAGAGCACACAGGGGAATAAAAAAGGTCAGAAACTAAATGCTTGTTCAAAACAAAAGAGTGCAGATCCGGCTGATACCACCATTAGCCTGGCCCATAAAAGATATTCATTCATCAATAACTCATTGCTAACAATCTTTGACAGTAAAATACAAACACTAAATAGACACCGTTTCACCATGAGCCCGGGATGGTTAACAACCAAGCAGACATAATCGCATCCCTCCAACAACAGTTCTCAGATACCCGTTATTAAGTCCACTTTCATGCTAACAAGATTGACCAAAAGCTTCGAAACCTTTTCATCAATAATTACCTAGAAAACATACTAAGGAGAGGCTGGTTTGCATTGACATCTCCACTTATTGCTGGCTGAAGTCAGATTATAATCAAAAGGGAAATGAAGTAGTCACAAAGGTGATGAGAGAAGAGAAAAAAATTTCACCCACAGTTCAGCACTTTCTTGAAGGAAAGAAGACCAGGAAAGATGGAGTATCAACCTAAAGTTCCCCTTGCAGAGTAACAGCTCCACTGGCAGTGGCGGAGCCACGTTAACGTTACCTAGTGCACAGGGACTAGGTGACTTTGGAGGGAGATAAAAATCAATGCACTGCACTACATAATATAACTAATGTGCACCATATGATTGCCACAAGCAACAAATGGCTTAATGGTCTTGAGACCTTATGTCAATTAGAAGGTCTCGGGTTTGACTCCTACTGTAATTTTTTTTCCTTTTTAAATATAGAGTGTGCACCACATGATATTAGTTTCTGACTCCGCCCATGTCCAGCCATCAAATAAGGAAACATTCTTCCTGAACTTGCCTTAGTTTCTTTCCTCCAGATTCCGAAACCATGTCCATCTGTAAGGTCTGTTTTCAATAGCTAAAAGCTTAAAAGCAAGCACTAATGCCATTATCAAAGAGACAAAAGGCTACCAGTCCCACATAAAGTTCACTATGATGCAGCAACAAACTTGATTAGCATAAGCTACATATACATAATTTCAACAACTTTGGATAATGGAATCTATTCATCTGATTCTATGAGCCATAGTCATCAGTTGCATATCTTGCATCTCGACCCAGCAACTTCACTGTGCTCCCGAACATAGGTTTGCACCCTATCTTCATCTTACGGTGCAAAAAATGATTAATTCTCTTTCCAGGATATTGAAATGCACATCATGGATCTTCATCGTGATATCCGATTGAAGTCCAACAGCTGATTTAAACTACATTTTCCATCCCTTTCTTGATCCTCCATGCTATTCCTAAATCTTAACATAATTCTTTTCATGCTCTCTCTATGCTTGGGAACGTACTCTCATCCTACACAAAACTATGCGCAAAGCTATACATAGTCAACTGACCTTATCCTATCTTCAGCCCTTAGCTTTTCTATAAAATAAAAATAAAAATGTGCAGCTTATGATGCACTGATATGGAGTCGTAGAAAGACAGTGTTTAATCATCCTATTAACCCACTGAGTCCACTGAAACTTCCTCCGACAATGCGACTTCCCTACCAAACTAATGGAAATTTACAAAAAAATAGAAGACAATTCCATAACATTTTTTGGATGGGACAAAATTTAAACATGATCACAGATTCATAGTTGAGAAGTACAACACCACTCGACATATTATTCGCAGGCTTCCTTTAGTTACCCAGAAGAGTACAGAAACAATTCAAACAAAGCATAAGCAATCATTCTCTTAAACAAAAAACAAAATCATATACAAGCTAAGTAGCTGACCCAAACTCAATCAACAGTCAAGCAACTGTAGGGTACCCAATTCAAAACACACAAAACCAAACAACAACAATCTAATGATCACAAACTTCACAATAGGCAAACCCAAAACCCCCCAAAAGGGCAACCAATCTGACAATTCCACAAAAAAGAAAAAACAGTGGTCCAATTATTAAACTCACATGAACCAAAGCAGAAAAACCAAATTCAAAGCTAACCCAGAAAAGATTTCTACTGAAGAAAATCACTGAAAGACTAAAAAGCTAAAAAGGGGGTAAGAAAAAATAATCATACTTGGGATCTTAACTCGACCATTGATGGTAAACCCATCACTCTGCCTGCAACCAATAAAAAGAACAAAAAAGAACAAAACTTTAAATCAAAAGGCAACATATCATATACTTTAAATCATAATTACTAAGTTACAGATCTTAAAACTCAGTTAAGAAGAAAAAGCAAGGCATACCCAGATGGAGATGTTGTTGCCAAGGCAATGGGTGAGAGAAGTGAGACAAAGAGGAGGAGAGAGAGATAGGAATATAGATTGGATCCTTGGTTTGATGATGCCATTGGAATTAATTGTATGTGTGTTGTGTACTTGTGTTGAAAGAGCGACTCAAATCTCCCAACAGGCAAGCCAAGCTAAGGAAGGAAGGGTCAATGAGTTCCGTAAGCTTGAGCACTTGTTCTTTTTTTCGAGCACTTTTGTAACCAGTTGGCAGTTGTAACTTTTCTTTTCTTTTTTTTGAGTGAAATAGAAAACAATTCTGAGATTGGGATTTATCTCATTGGCTTAGCCTGCTGTGTTTTGATCGTACCTAGAATTTTTTTTGAAATTTTTTTCGATTTAGTTTAGTTTAGTTTTTTCGATTTAGTGTTTTTCAATTTATTTCAGTTATAGTTATAATAATAACTAGATTCTAAAGCCGTGCCATCTTATTTTATTTGTGTTTTGTTGTGTATGTAATTATTAAGTTGACAAAAGTACACAATGTACTCTTTGTTGTGGTACTAATCACATTATGCTCTTTTCTCGTTTAGTTTAGAAAATAATGTTTTTTATTTTATTTTTATTACATTTTGAATATATTGTTAATTTTCATTTTATTATTAACTAATCGATAGGGAAATTTATTACCAAAAAGAACTACAAGGAAATTTAAAGTTTGTCAATATATTAACATGATGCTTATGGTGATCTATAGACTATAGTTGATGACATTTCACTTTCTTATCCTTTTCCTTTTAATTTAAATGAACTATACTTCGCAAATTTTGACTCCATGGAAGTAAAGAGATTGATGATGTTCTTATAATTTAAATTCCTCTTATCTTATAGATTTCGCTTAAATAGAACAAATCAAACCACACTGATTGCGTAGTGAATTATGTTGATAATCTCCAAAACAAAAGTAAATTAAATGTTAATTTTAACCCCTTAAGGAAACAACTAAACTTAATCGGAGGATAGTAATAAGTTGGATGGAAATTGTTGACCTAAATTAAACTCAATTGAATACTCTTAATTGAATTGAGTACAACTCAAACAAATTTGATTGAAATTTGATCAAACATGGAGAAAAAAAGTTTTCTAAAATTTTATGTTTCTATGATTGAATGAATTACATTGTGGATTGCCAATATGTTATTGAGTATGTTTCTTTTATAGTTTACACTCGTACTTAGTTAGTTGTTTCTTAGTATGTTCCTTAGATTACTAGTTGTTAGTCAAACGTCAAAGCCCCTTTTACATGAGCTGATTTAGTCAAGGGAAGGGGGAGGAACTATAGCTTGTTTCTCAGTGAGTTTCATTCTTAAGTAAGTTTTAATTTTGTGTTAGTCATTGTTTCTATTATTTTGGTTTAGTAATTTATTCGAGTAAGCATTGTTATAAAATTTGCATATAAAGAGTCAGACACTTTATCCGTTGGAACGACCCATACTTATTCTATGTATTTAGTTTATTTAAGGTTTACTTTGAGGTGTAACGACAACCCATCACATCATATGACTCGAATTCTTGGGGCGTGATGAATGCATGGTTACATGAGAAAAGCTTGGTGCTCATAGGGAGTTTGGTGATTTAGGGATAGATTTGGAGTATATGGTTGATTCATTTGAAGTTCGATGTTAAACTTAAAAGTCGTCCATTGCAACAATAATCTACAAGAAAAATGGAGCAACCAGCTAGGGTTTGCTGGAAACTATGATAAAAATCATGTTTAGAACCAAATAACAACAAATGAGACAATTGAGTAGTTATTATATTCCCTTGCGCAAATCATTCTTTAGGTCACATCCATCAAAAATAATAAACATTGAGAAGCCCCTTTATATGTTTTTCCTTGTCTCTAAGTGCTTGACGTATTATGAGTTTAGTTTTATCTAGGCCACGGTCAAAATAACATCACATAGTTTTTGCTTGTCTCTAACGAGCATTGCTATTACCAAATTGGACTATATTTTACTATTTGTATGATAATGCAAACATATTATATATTACAATATATAATATACTATGAAAAAGAAAATGATCTTCATGCATGTGTTCAACTTAGTTTCACACCTCTATCATTCTTATTGAATCCTAGACAGACAGAGGAAAATATCTCCTTGATAACAACTGGGTTTTCACCTTACTCACATGATTTACACGTTGATGCAAATTTTATTTATTTACAAGAAAATAATAGACTAATAGATCTGATTAAAACGAAATTTCTCAATTGCTATAGTTATCTTATTAAAAAGAATCCAAATTTTTATCAACAAATATAATGAGAAAATTTTCGTCTCATCTTATGATTTTGCACTAAAAAGGTAAAAATTGAATGTTGAATTTATGTGTTGTGCTCAAGTATAGGTGATATAATTAAGAAAAACCTTGTGTGAAACTTGTCTATTCATGAAACGAGGTCACTAGTGAATGAAAAGATGTCTTAATGAATCTTGTTGCTAGAGACTATTTTTTTTATCTTAATAATAAAAATCATTTCACACAAATTCTTGTGGTTATTTAGAATTAAGTCAAACACAAATCAACGAATGAAAAGAAAAATTCAAATAAAGCATGGCTAAATTGTTCAAATAAAATGTTTAATATAAGGATTTGTTTGGTAGCTATCTTGTTACACCGTTCATGTGGATAGTAGCTTGTTTGACTATGAAAGAAGCCATCCAACTCTTATACTTATGTTTGTTCATGCTAACAACTTGTTTTGAGAGGTGCCTCACAACAAGTTACCCACCCCATTTTTTTATAGAAGTTCAAATCAACTATTTAAAAAGCAGAAGTCAATAATAATAAAAAAAAGACGACTACTCAAAACAGCAACCAACTCCGGTTTCTTCATTCCCTTTACAAACAACGCCCAAATTCACACCATCAATTCCAGGTTACTCTAGCTAAACATAAATCACACATGATTAAATAGGCTTAAATCTTAATAGAGTTAAATAAAAAGATAAGCTCCCTTTAGAACAAGAGTCTCCGATGTCACAAATAACTTCTACTTTTTTTTGAAAGGTAAGAAATGGGTATAGTAGGAGGGTCTACTCTTGAGACACACTCCTAGTTTATTATCATGAATTATACTATTGAGCTCCCTAGACCATGAAGTATCCCATACAATCGTACTATTACAAATATGACCATAGTTGGCCATCCAATCTGCTGCTCTATTTCCTTCTCTGAAGATGCACAAAGGTAATTGTCTCCATACTGGCAGCAAACTTCAGTGAATCTTCAATAATCCCTTTGATTGCCCACGGTGCCTTAATCTTCCCTTGCATAGACTCAATAACACTAATATTATCACCTTCCATAATGACTCGACGTAGCCCCATATCCGAGCATTGCTTTAGGCTGTTTCTCAGTGCTGTTGCTTCTGCTACTAGTGCATTATTGTTACCGATACATGAGACTCCTGCTGAAATCAAGAGCCCATTGTCGTCTCTAATGATGAACCCCGCTGCTGCTTGGTTGTTGACTCTGGATCCATCGAAGTTTATTTTGAGGAATCCGGGAGGGGGTTGATGTCACCGAATGAATTTGCTGTGTTTTTGTGGTGGGGAGTTTTTATAGTGGATGATGTGAATTTGTTGTCTAATGTAGTTCTATGTTTCCATTCTATAAAAACCCGTCTACCTCTAAGGTAAATTTCGTTGTACTTAAATGGTTTTCGCCGGAACGCTTTGTCATTTCTTCCTTTCCAAATGCTCCATAGTAAATAGAAACATTTGGATAGTGTATCTTTTGGAATCGATTCATCAATTTTGAGTTGACGAATCCAATCTAAGAGGAATTGTTCTGGTATGATACATTCTATCCATCCTTGTTCCTTAGCTTTTGCCCAGACCATATATGTTTCCGGACAGTGGGCAAAAATATGTAGAATTGTTTCACATGCCTCAATACATAGGGGGCAATTATGTTCATTAATAATGTTACGCTAGGAGAGGATCCCTCTAATGGGTGGAGCGTTGTGAAAGAGCTGCCAAAGAAAGAGCTGGACTTTTGGGTTTAGGTTCATTTTCAAATCCACCTTAACTCCCATTTAGGTGTTCTGGATGGATCAAAACCTTGTGCTAGACATGTTACTGTTTTTGTGCTAAAGACGTCATTCCCCCAACCTATTTCGTCTTGTAATTCATTCAATGGTATCTGTATATGCGTAATCTCCTCAACAATACTTACCGAGATAAAAGTCTAGTGACGTCCCATGTCTTTCCCGGAAGTATAAATTCCGCAACAAATAACTTCTACTTGCCTCATGGGCAGTGGGCACCCAGCGCCCTGTTTGGCAATGGCTTGAAGCACTATATGCTAATTTGGTGATTTTCAAACAGGGTCTCATATCGTTTAGATCAGATGAAACTTATTCCTCGCTCATAAACACGATTCAGTTCATCAGTCTTGGAAAAAAAAAAACACAGCTTGCACAATGGTACACTTTCAAAACCAGCAAGGAGTATGCATGTGTAGAACCTTCTGGATGAAAAGAATAGGCACTAAGAGTCTAGGAGGTAACTTCTACAATAGAATAAACAAAATTTCATTGCTTCTATGTATCCACAGGAATACAACGATAGATATACACATACATAGACGAGTGCAGAATTTCACACCATCTGGAATATGAAGAGAGCACATTTTTACAATCATTTTTCTCATTGCATCAAGATGCATATTTTATCTTTTTGTGAGTAATATTCTGTGCAATTGCTGATAACCCGTTCGGGAACCAAGCTCCTATGATCTATGTTGACACTGGCTTAGTAAAAATAAAGCTGACTAGGAGATGAAGATCCAGGGAAAAGAATATGTGCTACTTAACCACATGAATTGGTCAGTGCTACAAACCCAGTTTCTTGCTGAGCCATTCCGAAAGATTAGCTATGACAAATCCAACAAAGACCTGCAAGTTTGCAAAGAATCAACATATTAGCCACACATAACCATTACCTTCAAAATCTCAACCAAATTGAATGCTGATATTTTGGAATGAAGTTCACATTGACACCAATAGGTGTGATTTATTGTGATTGCAATGACAAAAACAATGAAAGAAGGAATTTTAAAAGTGAAAATTATGGTTGGATGTCATGCTGGTAGTTGCAGTGACCATTCTGATTACCAAAAGTCAGGTTATTCACCATTGATTACACGTACCTCATATTGCTACTTACCAATCCACCTCAACAATTCAACAAAGCACCACATGGTACATACAAAATTGTACGGTTCTAAAAAAAAATCTAGCAGGCAGATGAACATGGAGACGCAGGCATGCAGCACCCATTGGGGGAAGGAAGCTTAGATTGAACAAGGAAGTTTAATCTTTGCTAGTGAGGAAATTTCATCGACAGTTATCAATAAGTGTTAGAAAAAGAAGAAGCATGAGTAATCCGAAGCTAAAATTATCTCAACTCCTTTATCCAAACCTTATAAGCCTTTCATGGTTCATAGAAATATAAGCATTGAGAAACAATAGAGAAACTGATAAATGCTACCTCCCCTCCCTCTCCTAAACAGACGGGCTAGCCTGGGCTTCTCATGGTCCATATTCCCAATCTCACAATCCCTCCTGCATTTTCCCTATCCCTTTTTACTGAGCTGATGGGCTTCTTAGGACGATCCACAATAATTGAAAAATAGGAGAAAACATGGAACCTTCTGAATTGAGATGGAAGATTTGGTGGTGGTGACAATGTGAAACGAAAGGACGTGTTGTTTTGGAGAAAAACCATAATAGAGGCAATAAGCACAGTAATCGAACACCATTTACGAAAAAATATCATTCCTGGAACCTCGAGGTTCTAGATTAATGATTATTATATCAGTGTTCATGGTGAGAGTTCAAGGAGATAGTAGTAGCTTTGGTCAAAAAACCATTACCTGAACAGAACCCAAGATATAGACTGCTGAATAATGACGTCCATGAATAACCATGTCAGCCGTCATTGCGAGTGGGATTGTAAGTGACATACCCAATGTTGCTACCAGTGGAGTTGTCCATACAACAGACAATGCCCTGGGAAGAAGACAAAGCATGCATTTCATTAACATGAAAAATAAACTTATTAGCCAGTGAGTAACATATATTGGACAAAGAAGTACCAAAAGTAGTCAGACAGAACACTTCCAATCAATCCATTAGCAAGAACAACTTCATCCATCTTAGCAGAGTGAGGGATCGTGAACTTTGGCTCAATCCCAATGAATGTGAGCGGCCATACTGTAAGTTGAATAGCAGAAAAGTCATAAAACAGAATAAGTAAGATGTATAAAAATAAAAGACAGTAACAATAAATTATGGTCACGTGACAACGCCACGGAGACCCAGAGATAATGATCGATAAGCTAAGAATATAAAGATTATGGTCTTCGCTAATTAACCAAGATTTATCTTAAACCTTTTCCACTTCAGAGTAACAGCTAGAAAACTAGTAATTTTAGAAAGTAAAGAATGTCTTACCAAGCCACCACAGCAGAGCCAAGGTAAACAAACCAATATATCCAAAAAGCTTCTGAACATCCACCTTTTCTCCATCCTCACCAGCAAACTTTTTCAGAAGCACTGCATCGATGTTCACCATTGCTTGCATTACGACCAAAGCAATGATTGATGGCAAAAAAAAGAAAGGATAGCAGTGGTTTCTAACCAGTGAAAAGGGCATATGACACAGCAGATAATAGGCCAAAGAGATCTCCCACCAGTGAACGTTCCCCAGTGCTGGAAGAAAAAGTTTGAACTGTCAACCAATACCCATAATCACAAATTATGAAAAGGATGACTAGAGAGTATAGCTTGAATCATGGAACTAAGGGAAAAAAATTAATAAAGCACGGTAATCATTTTTCACAAACTGTGAGACATGTCAACAAAACAGGTTTGGCCAATACAAGCAATAGTAAATTGGATGAAACTTGTGTTCCCCCTTGTTGCGGACTAGACTAGAAGTTAAGTAGTTAGTACACATCACACAGAGGCTTCTGAATGTGTCACATACTGACGCCATTCATGCATGAAACTTGACAGAAATTGGAAGTTGTCACAAATCAAGGTTCTTGAATTCATTAGCCTCAATTTTATAGAGTCCAGGTCCTCCACCTACCCCACAAACCCAGTTGCTCATAAAATCACTAGGGAGGAAAAAATATAGGGGCAGCGGAAACAGAACAGTATATTGGAGCAACTACTTCTACTGTCCGCATTTCAGCTGTTCCCAACAGTCTCTAAGGTCCCTCCAGAAGGGCATAGGTTGGGGCTTCCCACTTGAGAAAATGAATGCTGAATAGTTTACCGCTGGACTGCATGACCAAAATGCACATCACTTACGCGACCTAGTTTCATATGAACAATGTGGCGGATCTGTATATTTTGACAGATACAGAAAATCAAGAAAGAAATTTTTTTCCACTCTGTATTAAAGCACTCAGACAAAAGGGAATGGAGGTTGACAGTACAGCTAAAGTGACTGTTCCCATTTATTAAAACAAAAAAAAAACAATATCTAAATCTAAAATTAAAAATTAAACTTCAATGGCATTGAAATATTATTCGGACAATGGAGGGGCAGAAAAAAGAAAGTGAAAAATCAGTTACCTTGATGTGCCGATCTGCGACTCATCCGCAGCCCATGTTTTACCCAAGGTTGTCATGAGAACACCAGCCATGCTAACAAAGACAGCAATTACTTTTGCCATATTCAACGAATCTTGGCCAAGAAGCACACCGATAAAAAGAGTAAAAAGCCCTGAAGTTGAAGATAACACTGTTGTACTCGCGACACTGGTTCGTAAAAGGGCTGCATTTGACAGATACTGCAGCAAATGAAACGCCCTTGTCAGTTGTCAGTATGTCACAGGATATAAAGGACAGAGAACAGCCTTCAAAAAACCAAACAAGAAGTGGTTTTAGCACAGAAACGGCTCACATCAAGGTGTACAGACATACTGTCTAACCTCTTACCTTCGGCACCAGAATACCAGATTCATCTAAATTATCAAAATACCTACTTTGGTGGAGCTTTATAGGAAAAAAATAAACTCTAACTTCCCACTACAAAAAATTTCTTGTACATAGTCTCCAGCAGCTAAATTTCTCGAATACAAATGTTTTGAAAAAAAAAAAACTAATAGTGGAAGACAAAGTTCACAGCAAGTTCACATAACCAATCACATAATGAATTTACATATTAAAATAAAGGAAGCAAGGGTGTCACAGGCTTACAGCTTCTCTATCCAAACTTTAAACCTGGTTAAAAGAACTGCCAAATGAAGAACTTCACATGATGAACAATCAAACAAACAAAGCTAGTAACTACAGAAAAGAATGCCTTAGATGAAGTAACTAGCCAAAAAAAAAAGGAACATGAAGACAGAGGAAGAGAGGGGGAGAAAGATAACAGGTGGTACAGTACCTCCACTGTAAACCAAAGAGGAGCCAGATAAAATCCATATTTAACAATATCCCACGTAGTGAGCTCCTTTTCTGGCTTCCTTGTGCCTCCATCCAACAGTGCTTTCTGCTCTTCCAAAGAAAGTTCCAAATCACTGTCTTTTCTTGTTAAGTGTCCTTCAATTTCCATGGAAAATTTATGAGGAGAACCAATTTTATCAGCAGTTACGGTACTCTTGGCATTTCTAGAAGAACAACTCTTCATTTTACGATAAAACCAATCCTTGATGAAGGCAATGGGAAGATAAACCACCATCAGAGAAGCTCCAAGATATGTGACTGCAAATGGCTGCTTATATGCATTATATATTCCCTGTTGAATTGGAAAAGGTCAAACAAAGTGTAGCAGCATAATTACATCCAAATTACTACGCGATGCAATATTTTTTTTAAAAAAAGAAACAGGTAGACAGAAAAGAAAAACACACGATGAGATAGACTAACAATGCTGAGAACTACAATTACAACAACAACAACCACCACCCAATTGTAATATCCATTCAATGGGGGTGCGGGGGTCAGGATGTACCCAACCGTTCCCCTGTTTTGAAAAACAAGGAAGCTGTTTTCGAGAAATTCATTGCTATATTGAAGTATTAACTTTCCCATAACTTCACTAAAAGAAGTACCGTAAGTATTTCTTATGAATTATTCCATAATCAAAGCTACAACAACAACCAACGAAAGAACAAAACAAAAAAAAGCACCAAGGGAACTTCTAGCATAGAAGAGTCTCTAGGAAATGAATTTTTCCTCAGCTGAAGAGCAGAAAAGGAGCCAACTTGTCTAACATACGAAGGTTGGTCATATTCACACACCCTATGAGGCCTGAATGAAGCTTTCCTTATGTCCCCAAAAAAATATGACCATAACTTCTAATGCGGTCCCAAAGAATTAGTCACTTCCCCACAACATCAGATAAATGGCCAACGAAGATCTTACTTTCCTTACACAAGGACATTGATTGTATACACTTGCATTCTGCATATGACTATAGTATGAGAAGTGGCCATCCCTTGGTCAAGTACACCCAGCATATCACAATTGGACATGACAAAAGCTTGGACTCTTGCCAGTAGCCCATGTGGAAGGGAAAAATGTTTCATGTCACTAATTTTATAATTAGAAGCTGAGAACATAACCGCAAAAGTTACAAGTTCCACACAGTTGCAACAGGTAATTCAAAACCCCACCTTGCTATAGAGCAGAAAACTATGTTACTCGGACCCTGGGATCCGGACACGGATCCTAGTGTCGGACACTAATTTTCAAAAATGGAAGATTCGGGTATACGACTCTAAGGACACGAGGATACGAGCATAGAACACTAGAATATGATTATACGGTCTTGAAAATGACCATGCACTAAATTTGGAGTTGAACATAGTTCTAAATTTGGGTGTAAACAATCCTATAAACAATGTTATACAAACCCCCAAGATGATTAGAACATGCATTTGTAGTCTCTTCTCTAAGCCACACCAAGCTCAGATCTTAGGATCAATTTTTTTTATAAAAAAAAAAAAAACAGGATCTCAGGATCGTGTCCCTTGTACACACAGGGACACGTGAAAAGTGTCGGATCTCACGTCGTGCCGTGTCCGTCACGGATCCTTGATCATTTGCAAGTGTCCGAGTAACATAGGCAGAAAACATTCTATACAGGCCAGATTTGATCAAGTTGCCACAGCATACAAAAACATCAACATTGCATCTGTGAGCTAAACCCTCCCAGTAGCTGTGAGCAGTCTACAAAGTGAGGCAGAAAAACAGGGAATACTTCTGGAGTTCTGGGAATTTAAGTCAAAGCCACGACATAGCATTTACACTTCCAAGACTGCAAATGGCAGACTACGGCTGCGTTTGGGGTTGAGGTGGAAGTGCTTTCAAAGTGCTTTCGGCAGCACTTTTTATTTTTTAGGGCATTTGGCTAATTATTCAAAAGTGCTGTGGATGAAAGCACTTTCCAAATTAGTCTCCAAAAGCACTATCACCTACCTCACCTTTGACACAGCTGTTGGTGAAAACACTGTTTTCACAGCTACAACACTTCACAGCTGCAACACTCTCTACTGCAGCTCTCTGCCTCTCTCTACAGCTACAGCACAACCCCAAACTCAGCCTATATTGCCTCACTTTGAGTAGCAATCTAATAAAAGTTACGCAAGCTTACCTATCCAGACACCTTTTCCTTTACAGAGTCCAGTTTTACACCTGGCATAAACTTGAGAGTAATACAGCACTTGGACAGTTTAATTGGGCAAATACATACCACCAAGATCCCCAACAGCCCCCCGGCCCTTCTCCCCCACACACAGACCATGCTCATCAATCATCCAAACCCATACCTCAAAGCGCATCTAAATTGCATTTTCTGATCCTAACATCAACAATCTATGACATATAACCGGTAAATCATAGATGCACAATTTCCTTCAAAGCCACCACTACAATATATAGGAGCATATTTAATGTAGCAACACCAAAATCACTCCTTGTGCCCAAAATTTCCAACTACCATTATAGTTGAAGCTATATAAAAGAACTAGATGCCTAGATCAGCATAATAACCAAAGCACACCTACATATAACATCACTGATCCAAATTCTCAAGACTCATAAGCAAAATCACAAAACTACAATGAAACAAAAAACAAAAAAAATTAACTTCACTTATAATGTTAAGCCAAGATCACATTTAGGAAAAGAGTACAACTACAATTTCAACCATCTAAAGCAAAATTTAACATACCCACATAACCATTTGATCAACCACTCAAAACCCACATCCAAAATCACCAAACACATTGAAAAGATACAAACTTCAACAAAAAAAAAGGCTAAAAATTCACTGTAATCAAAGAAACAGCAGCTCTTTTAAGCAAATGACAAAAAACCCATGTGCAAAATCACCAAATACATATGAAAGACACAAACTTTACACACACAAACTAAGCTACTTAAGTTACCTGGGTAACTTCAGCAGAGGAAACCCAAATAAGAACAACAGTTCCAATGAGGAACAAACCAGCTCTGTACCTCCAACTGTTGCTCATCACTACTAGAACAAAATGAGATCTGGGTATTGATCAGATCTTCTTATCTTTTCTTTGAGTAGTAGTGTGTTAATGTTAATGTTTACAACAAGCTAAGGCTTTGGCTTTGCTGTTACGTATATTATTATTATAAAAATGGGTTTTGTTTCCTTCAATTTAATATGAGATCTGATGTTTTGCGTGAGACACAGGTGAAACAAACAACCAAGGTGGTAAATTTTTTGTGTTGTTGACTTGTTGCTATTATTGTATTGTAAATTTGTAATTTTTCTTTGGGGGGTTAAGTAAGTTAAATTTTGCTGAATATAAAGGGAAGGGTTGGCTGGTTGCAGAAATGTGGGGTTTTGACGTTTTGTTTGTTTTTTGTGTTAGAAGAGACTCAGAGAGTTGAAGGAAAGGGAGGGAAGAGTGAAAAGAAAAGGCATTTAGGAAAAAATTAAAAAAAATGAAGCAAATAAAGGTCATTATTTTTGGTGGTTACATTGTTGGATTAAGAAATGAAGAAATCGTATTGTTTTGGTTTGGTTTGGTTTTTCCCCTCTTATTATTGGCATTCATGTTTGGGTTCGTTTTCTTTCTTTGATTATGTTCATGAATGTTTCAGTTTCTTGTTTTGATTGATTTGAGTTATTTGTCATTGTCATGCTTGTTAGATGACCTTAAATTATGTCGACATGCTTCTTATAATGACACATATTATATTGAAAAAAGAAGAAGGATAATTCTTTTTTTTTCTTTTTTCTGGACAATTATGCTACTTTGGATTATTGTTGCAATTATGAAGGTCACAACACCATCACCAAGCCAACAACAACATAATTTTAATTTTAGAAAACTTGCTAATGAGCCGATTTAGATCGAAATTGGCTTGGGTTACTAAGTCGATCAAAGTTAAGTCGTGATCAATTCGGTTCAGTTAGAGTTTTTTTTGAAATTGCGAGTTCACTTTGGACTAATATGGCCACCTCGGTCAAGGTCCACATCAAAAGCTCAAACTAACAAGACGAAGTCATTGAAAATTGGTTAAATTTAGTCATTTCGCCTTAACTTAACCCATAAATTTAATCAGGGTTTTATGAAAGTTCAGTTAAAGTTGCCTTATTTTATAAGTCACTCACACACAAGCTAACGCTTTTCCAAAGTGGGTTGACCCCAAGTCACTTCTATTCAAACCCAAGACCGGCTAGTAACGATCAAAACAAACTATACACACCGATACACACAAAATCATAGGATTAAAAGGGTAAGTATTTCAAATACAAACTTACTTTGTGGCATCTCAATTTTAAATTTTAATTCTTAACCAGTATTAAACTTCATGAGAGTTTATTTTTTAAGGTACATGGATTACATAGGAGCCCCATCTCGAGGATATAAACTTCATAAGAGTTTACATTATTGAACTATTCACATGTTTTTTCTTCTTTTAATAAGGTAGAAAAGATAAAAATTAGGAGTCCCCACCTCGAGAAGAACATAGTTCTAG
>ONZK01000477.1:0-15628 GCA_900322385.1 Pharnaceum exiguum
GTCGGTTTCGGGTTCAACCCAGATTTTACCGGTTTTTTCGGGTTCGGTCAGTTTCGGGTTCGGTCAAATTTTTCGTGTTCATGACCCAGTTTTTCCGGGTCGGTTTTTCGGGTCATATCGGGTAGGGTAAATTTCTGCCGGGTCTAGGCTTGCTCAAAGCTCGTCGAGTCTTAAGGTCCGAGGCTCGGGCTCGGCTTGTTTAGAGCTCGAGCCATGTTTGATTCGGACAATCTCATTCTTTAGTGAAACATTTTAATATAAATTTATTAAAATTTACTATATATTATTTAACTAATATTTTTGTTAATACTTATATATTCTTACTTAAAACTTGACTTATTATCTCCAATTAATCAAATACAAATATTTACAAAACCCATAAAAATAATTGAATTAACATGACGAGCTAAAAATGAGTCAAGCCGGGTCACTCTACCCTCAGCTCGAGCTCGACTCATTTAACATGCGGGTTGGCTCAAGATCAGCTCGGTTCTTTTACGCCCCTATGAAATATATGAAATGAACGCACACAATTTTTTTTCTTATGATATGGGCGCACTTATGTTAACCATTTAGATAAAGAAAATTATCAACTACCATTATTTTCTTTTTATTTAGTAGTTCTATTTTAATTTTTATTTTGTTTTATTTCTATTTAGAAATTATATGATACAATCATACAAAGTTTAATATTTGCCAAAAAAAGCAAGGAAATGGGACAAACGAAATCATAAAGATAAAAAAAATTTTGTATGAACTCGTTTTATAATATGAGACTGGGTATAGGGTCATTTTTATTTAATCGAGGGGTCATTATTTAGTAGTCAGTGGTTTATTATTAACCAGTCTTATGTAGACCTGGCAAAACTGACTCGAACCCGTTGGCCCGAACCGAATCACCCGACCTGAAACCCGAAATAGACTCGAAAGTTCAACCCGAAGTGAACTCGAGACCCGATTTCACCCAAACCGAACTGAACCAGACCCGAAAATTTTCAAGCAAATGTGTCCAAAATGCATTTTTAAAGTCAAATGTTTTAAAAAATAATAAACCCGAAAATGACCCGAACCGAAATGACCCAACCCGAACCGCAACCCAACCCAAAAAATAAGAAATCTAGATTAACCCAAACCCCGAACCGACCCGAATCGAAACCGAACGGTTGACCCATTTAGCAAGTCTAGTCTCATGCATAAAACGGGTTTAAACAATATTATTTCTTAAAGATAATGAGACCGTATGTGCCGAACTGCCGATCCCGTCAAAAAAAAAAA
The DNA here is from genome assembly GCA_900322385.1 of Pharnaceum exiguum. Classification (NCBI taxonomy): domain Eukaryota; kingdom Viridiplantae; phylum Streptophyta; class Magnoliopsida; order Caryophyllales; family Molluginaceae; genus Pharnaceum; species Pharnaceum exiguum. The sequence goes on from ONZK01000477.1 coordinate 1,276, forward strand.
AAGATTGTGCCGAGATCTCGTAGTGAGATAATTTGATTGGAAAAATATGTCAATCATGATTAGATTGATTATGTTACGCTTGTTTCCTATTTGGCACGTTTAGTTTAGCCGCTCAACACATCAAGTCCCACCAAAATTTCTCTCAAAAAAGATTCCCCTATTGACACATGTTAAAATTTGATTGGTAGTGTATGTATAGTGTATGTTATCCATACATACTCTAGTGTATGTGTATCATTGTCCGGATTTGGGCTATATATCTTTATTTCATAATGTTCTGTAGCCCCATTAAGCTAGTTCTAATGACCATAAGCCCAAAATAGAGTCCGGCAAATTTCCTTTTTTTTTTCTTTATTTATGGAAACCCCGAAGGGTGGTTAATTGGTGATCACGAATTGAGATCATTTTACGGTAAAGACATACATACACCATAATAAAAGGGGCAAGACATAAGCCATAATACTACAGCATGATTACTTGCCAAAATGTCATCCGTAAAGAAGGAATGATATCCTACGTAATAATCATATGACATATAGCCTTCTAAATTAGAATAAATATTGTTTGACCAGTGTATTTTATAACAATAAATTCCTATAAATCCTGTTGTTATTTACTGTGCTAAGTTATTTATTGTGCTACGTTATTTACACGACCAAAACTATCTCCCAGCAGCCATGGTAGCCACAACTAAGCCATTGATTGCAATTGTTCTCATCTTATGCATTGTCAGCCAAGGTATTATGCTTTTCATTTTTCAATTTGCATTCATGTCTAATTGTACCACCTCTGTTTCGTCTATCTTATAAGATTTAAGTTTAATAATATTGATTTAACGCTAAACACTTCCAAATGGCCTATTTTGCTATTGACTGCGATACTGCGTGTTTTTGTAATTTACACTACGAGTATTCTTTTGACGATGTAGGTTAATGCTTTTCCTGAATAGAAAAGTAAATCCTTGGAGCTATATGTAAAATATAAGATACATTAGATAATAGATATGGTAGTCATATGCAAGTATGCAAGTATGAATTAAGATTTCAAACTCCCAGCACAGAAAGACGATAAAGATGTGCATTTCTTAGAATTTTCGTAGACAAATTAAAGCTTATCAGTCTATAATTCATCCAATAAACTGCCACATAATTGATTTCATTTTCCAATTCGGGATCATATCTTGTGTACTTTACTACGCTGAATTTAGAAATTAAATTGATGTTGCCGCTTTGATACGAAAAACTTGAACTAGATCCTTAGTCCTTACACTTCATTCTCTATGCGTGCAGGAGCTAGCGAATGCGACAAATCCAGTCTCAAAATTAGCCAAGACAAAACTGGAAGTCTGAAAGGAGGCAAGACTGAATGGAAGGTTTCACTTACAAACCCGTGTGACTGTGTGTTCGTGGACGTGGTTTTGACTTGTGATGGATTTCAAACAGCAGAAGACATTGATCCTTCAGTTGTCAAGATAGTGGGTGATGGAACATGTCTTGTGAACAATGGGAACCCTCTTCCTCCTAGGAGCTCCTTCACCTTCAACTATGCTTCGGACTTATTTAGCTTCACTTTGAAAGACGCCCAAGTTGCTTGCTCTTAATTAGAAATTTGATAACAACTATCACAAATGACCTATTAAGACATGAATAAAGTGACAAACTCAATGTTGCGATCTTTTTTCTTTTTCATTAATGAACAATATGTTTTTGACATTTGATACTCCTTCATCCTAAATTGTTCTTTGTTTAGTTTGCTTTTAATTCTCAACATAGTTACTGTCAAATGAACTCATTTTTTTCTTTTTGAGGTTTCATCAACTTTTTGCGCCAGCTAAAATATCAAATAATACAAAAAAAAATGTGTACTTACATGTGTAAGAATACAAAAAATTGTGTGAACTCGTTTCATATATGAGACTGGGCCGAGTTGACGAGATCAAAAAAAATCTGTCCCTTTCCTTTGTGGGTATAAATGACCCATCGCTACACAATAATGACCCCTCGACTAAATAATAATGACCCCTCAGCTTGTCTACACAATAACGACCCTTATTATTCAGTCTCATGTATGAAACGGGTTCGCACAAGAAAATTTAGTTTAAGAATAAGACCAATATTTACTCCACTAGTAAAGTACGTAGCTAGATAACCGAAACAAGTATATTGAAAGAAACCCGAAACTAGAATGTCGCGCGTGGGCGTGTGGCTACAGATTTTATGGACTAAAAATTAATGGCATGAAGCAAACTACTCCTAACTCAATACTAAACAATTAATCCCCAACGATATGATGTTCGATCTTGTTAATTTCTAGCTAAGAATGAGACTGATCTTCATTCTCAATTGCTTCATACCGACCCTTAGAGCTTTCAAGATAGACATCGTTTCTGCTATCAGCCCGACAATATGGACATGAAAACCTTCTTGAAAGCCATTTGAATATGCAATCTCTGTGAAACATATGCTTGCAACATAACATCTTCACTGATATCTCCCCTTCCCTGGGCAAGCCACTTAAGCAAACACAACAAGCTTCTAAATTTCGCTCATCAATCTGACCACAACTCGTCATGTTTTTCTTCCCATAGATGATCTCCAACTTCGGTCTCACCTTGCGTAATAAGAACTTGTGTTCAGTCAAGTTATTGTTTTTTTGAGAAACATGCTCAGTCAAGTTATGCACCAATTGCAACTCGATACCTTTCATGTGAGGTTCTTCCACTTCAGAATAATCATGCGCGAATCTTTTCTGCAGGAGACATAAAATCTTCTTAAATTCACTAGTTCGTGGGATTATTGGCCGGAACATGAGCCCTCGCTTCAAATTGTTCTCAGCATTGGCAACACTTTGAAAGAGTATGTCCATAGCTTCTTCATATATCTCCTTAATTGGTCTCATGTTGATGTCATCTCCGACATAAAAATCCTTCCACTGTTTTCTGCAACAGGAAATCAGTTTCGCATACTGGCCAAAGTCACCAACAAGATCAAGAAGTTCCGCATCATAGCTGTCGCCTGCGCTTGTTTGGGCAATAAAGGAGCAAGTAGCTTTTGCAATTTCTGTGGCGATATTATCCAGTTTGCGAAGCTCAGAAGCATATCTGGATACAGAAGCCTCAATCTCAACTTGAGGAGTTTCACCCCATTTTGCGCTTCCAAGTGTTTTCCCGATTTTACACAGTTTTTCATAAAAATTATCTATACACATCTCAAGAGACAAACGACTGTGACTAATGTTTTTTCCTTTTTCTTGTGTGTCCTCCGCATAATTACTTTCCAAGTTTTCATGGTCATGATTAGAACTCGGTTCAGTATCAATAACCCTTCCTTCGATTTTATCAGTACCATCAGGCGTACTAGAAGTTGTTGCACTAACATCGACGATAAATACAAGTCTAGAGATGTCATGGTCGTGATCACTTGGAGGATGAAACCTGAAGCAACTTAAAATTAAGTCTGATAGTTGATTGGCAAGATGTTCATGCTTGCCCTTGATGGGATGTAAACGCTTACCGGATCGAATCATGCCAAGTGCAACATCATAAGCCGAATCGTTAATTAGGCATGACAACCTGAATGATATGAATTTTGGTGTCGTCGTTGCGTCTTGTTTATCAATGATGTTAAAATAGAGAATCCCTAGATCAGCAGAGATGTTCTTTGTCACAGTTGGATCATCACAATGGTACAGCCTAAGGTTTACGATCTCAGCTTCTTGTTGGGAACTCATTATTCGTTACAACTTACCACAAAGCTAAGAATATTTAGGTCCCCCTTCCTTCCTCTCAATGGTCTAACTCTCTGGTATCTTTTTTGTTTTTGGGTCGGAACTCTGTGGTATACTGGTATATGTTTGCAAAAGTGTGTTTTCAATTGCTTCTGTGAGGGACGTATTTATAAGGAAGTTCTTTATTTTCTACCCCATTATTTATACGTGTAACCTGACATTTTTACGTTTTTCACTTTTTTGTTTTGATTTCCTTAACCGACTTTTGAAACCGACTACTGCAAGGAAAAACTCACTTTTGTAAAAAAAAAAAAGTTGTCCTTCTAAATAAAATTACGAGGCCATCAAAAAATGTTCTTTTGGGTTTGGGCTATCTTTGCTTCATAATGTTCTATAGCCCCATTAAGCTAGTTCTAATGATCCACAAGCCCAAAATGGAGTCCGGTAAATTTCTTTTTATTTTTAATTTTTTATGGAAACCCCGAAGGATGGTTAATTGGTGATCACGAATTGAAATGAAAGAAGGTATCACGAAGTGGTGATCTATTTATTTATTTATTTATTTTTAAGAGAACACGAATTGGTTATTTGATTATAACTTGGTGAATTTTTATACGATCATTTTACGGTAAGTCGGTAAAGACATACAGTACACCATAATAAAAGGGGCAAGACATAAACCATAATACTATAGCATGATTACTTGCCAAATTCTCTCCCAAAAAGAAGGCATGATATCGTACGTAATAATCATATGAGATAGCCTTCCTAATTAGAACAAATATTGTTTGACCACGTACAGTATATGTTATAACAATAAATTCCTATAAATCCTATTGTTATTTACTGTGTTAAGTCCCTTCAAAAAAATAATTTACTGTGTTAAGTTATATATTTACACGACCAAAACTATCTTCCAGCCATGGTGGCCACAGCTAAGCCATTGATTGCAATTGTTTTCATCTTATGCATCGTCAGCCAAGGTATTATGCTTTTCATTTTTCAATTTGCATTCATATCTTATTGTACACCTCTGTGGCTCTGTCCCTCCTCTGTTTCGTCTATCTTTTAAGAAGTGAACTTTAAAAATATTGATGTAACGCTAAACAATTCCAAATGTCCTACTTTGCTATTTACCGCAATACTACGTGCTGGTAAGTTACACTAGCTTTTGAACTCCCAGCACAGAAAGATGATAAAATTGTGCATTTCTTTTCCCTCAAAAAAAAAAAAAAAAATTGTGCATTTCTTAGAATATTCGTAGGAAAAGCAAATCAGTCAATAATTCATCTAATAAACTACCACATGATGATTACCAAACTGAGTCACTGACTGTGGTCAAATTAATACAACATCGCATATGTCGAAAGGATTTTAATTAAAATATGGTCAGAAGCACATGCATGATGATCAGTTTAATGATAAATCTTGGCTTCCTACTCTTCAAAAATAAGCCATCACTCAATTAGAGATTAGCAAGAGACATTTAGTATTTTTCTCCAATGGCAGTCTTCTTTAGATCCTATCTTACATGGATATTTTTCGTTGCTCTAATCGCTAAAGGTGAGGTTGGAAATTCAGCAACCAGGTAAGGTTGAAGTATAATCTTGATAGCGGTTAACAAGTGTAACAAAATACAAAGATGATAAAGCTATCTCAAGGGAGTTAAATTTGATATGATTTTGTTTCTAACTTTATCAAGTTATTGCACGATCTGCTATAAGACTCGTACAATATATATAGGGAAGAAGATTCAAGATTGCAGGGTGTGATGTCCTTTAACAAGGATTAATTTATTTGTTGACTACATCTTGCTTGCACTAATAAGAGGTTCTATATCCAATATAGGAATTTGTCAAGAAGCCAAATGTGATAAAGGCAGTATCCAGGTGACCACAACCCCAACAGGGAAAACGGTGCAAGGGAAACCAGAGTATAAGGTGGATATCTTCAGCGCATGTGAATGCAAAAACTCAAACATCAAGCTGGATTGTAAGGGATTTCAGACTGTTGAACCCGTTCCTCCGGCCTCAATGGTGTTGCAGGGAGATGAATGCGTTATAGCTGGGGATGGATCCTTTATTCCTCCCTTTACTGGAACGTTCTTTATCTACGCTTGGGATACCCAATTCCCATTGACTCCTATTTCCTGCCAGCCTGATTGTTCATGAACATTTAGTGTGCTCAGTTTCATATAAGTCACAGGCAGGCTATAGCCAGATAGAGCTCCTTAGAGTTTTGATGTAGTCATGGACAATGCGAACATTGAGCATTCGTGGTTGAGTTTAAATTACTTTATTTATGAAGCAAGCGCATCTTTGATCTTGTCAATGAGGCTCGCTCTTGTTCAAATTATCTATTGCAGTTAAATTCAGCTTTTTCTAGTTAAGTTCAATTTAGTTAAGTTCATCAGTTAAGTTTAGTTTTTTTAACTTTCAACCAGCCGAACAAAACAGAGCCTGAGTCGATACGACTATCATAATTAGTAACCGAAGACAAACATATGTGTAAGTTTTACTATTGCTCAAAATTTTGTAATTTGGCTGAAAATTCAAATGTTACAATTTATTTGGTAACTGAATAAATATGGGAATCACTAATTACCCAATTTAAGGAGTGACAAAATATTTCTGAAAATAAAATTATTTGCTCGCACTGTACAAATTAATGCAAACGAAATACAACTTAATACACAATTTTGATACTAAATATGTAAATAGTACAATTACTAATGCCTTCTTATACAATCCGATTTTGCTATTAGAAAATTAGTTTAATTTCTCGCCCTTATTAGAATTCTTTTACTACGGAGCAACAGATTAACACATAGATATTTCTTAAAATTAAATTCAAGAAAGAGGCCATTCTTAGTCAATGAACCTCCTTCAACTTTGACCTAGAAAATTCATTATTGTCAAACAAATATGGTTTTACTGAAATAATATCATTAACGAATCACCATCATAATCAGAAACTATATCTAACATTATCTACTTCATACATAATTCATATGCACTTTTTCCATCAAAAAAATATATTCATATGCACTTTAGATGTTAGGGAAAACTACTCATATCAAACTATGCTTAACTAAAAAATGTTTAGATGATTAGCAAATTTGAATAATCTAAAAAATGCTTGATGCAAACTTTTTAATCCTTTCATCATTATCAGTTCACCAAGGAAAAAGAAAAGTTCATCTATTTTTTTTCAACAGATTTTTTTATTTAGAAATTGTATTACCCTTTTGAATAAGAAATAATGTTATTCTACTATCTATTTTCGTTATTTGTTCATCTAATCTATAGTACATATTAAAACAAAGATTGCACTATCTATACTCTTACTCTTGCCATGTGGATTTTTTTTGCCATATGGCGTAGCATTTATCATGAAAATTAAAGAAATGTCTTACTTAAAAGAAAGGAAAAAAAATAAAGAAAAGTTAACATTTATGGGTATGTTCTTTACAACTTCTATTAACTGAATTGAACTTAATTATACTAGAATGAAATGTGATAAAATTAAACTTTAATTTTATCTTGACACTAAATTCATAATAACAAAAGTGGATTTTTTTTGCCATATGGCGTAGCATTTATCATGAAAATTAAAGAAATGTCTTACTTAAAAGAAAGGAAAAAAAATAAAGAAAAGTTAACATTTATGGGGATGTTCTTTTCAACTTCTATTAACTGAATTGAACTTAATTATACTAGAATGAAATGTGATAAAATTAAACTTTAATTTTATCTTGACACTAATTTCATAATAACAAAAATTTAAAGCAAGAATTACGAAAAGATATCGATGTAACAACTTTTAACTATCAAACAAACGAACTGAACTAAAGTGAACTTAACTTAGCACTACAAAAAGTTTTTGAAAGATGAAAGAACATGCCCAATTATCATACAACATTTATTAAAACAAGAATTGCTCTAGGCTTGTAACATCTTATTAGTCTAACATTTATATTTTCATCAAAATAAAAAGATGTCTTATATAAAAGAAAAGAAAATTAATAGAATCAACATTGTATACTCCATCATAAAAAAAAATTATGAAAGTTAAAAAAATAAAGAACATGCAATTCTAAAGTTCTACATGGTTATGTATCACAAAAATTAAACTCTATTAATTTCATTCGTCTAAAGTTTAAAACAACTATCAAGTTCATACCCCCTCAAACTCTAAGCAAAATATGAATTTTATACACCCTCAAAGAAGGGATGAAAACTACGAAATAATTCTATATACTAGACTTCGTAAATCGGTCGGTTGGTCTCTTAGTAAAGGTTATCGTCCTGGTTTTGTCACATTCATCCGTTTTGGATTTGGCATGCTTAGGGTTATGTCAAATTCAATTCTATGTTACCCAACATGTTTCAATTTTTTTTAAATAATTAATTAACTTTATGTTTTACTCATATTTTAAAATAATATATAGCAAAAGATGTCTTATACAATAGAAAAGAAATGAACAATAAAAATCCAGATATGCTAAAGTGATACTTTATAATATAGCACAATTATTAAAGTTCTGTAAGCCCACATGTCCAATATTAATCAAAATATATTTCTCAAATAATTAAAATAAATTCATACCCCTCAAAATAGGAAAAAAGAATGAATAATACGAAGAAAAAACTTAGTGGCTTAGTCGTTCTAAGTTCACCTTTTTCCATATTGTTCGATTTTGGTTTGACATTTTCATGTTATCTAAAGTTCGGTTTCTGTTTGATCATCCAATAAGGTTTATTATCATGTTTTATTTAACAAAATTTTCACATTTCACTAATATTCAACAAAAACGTTATTTTTTTTATATTGTTTTAAGCAGTGAATATACTACTCTCATAATTTTTTTAAAAATGGGTCATTTCGACCGAGTTTATGTTCGACACAAATATAATTGGATTTTGTGTTCGATATGTTTTACACAGTCTTTCTAAAGTAAATCTACTTGATTTTAGGGATCAAATGCATAAGTTACACTTTGTGTACGATAAATATTTTTATGAGAAAAAGAGTGGCGATACGAACATGAGATTGGAATAAAATTTGAATATCAATCAGTAACACTACTCACCGCTTATTTCATCAAAAAAATTTGAAAGGATACCATAATTTAGAAATCATTTAATTTTATGTGTTAATTATAAATTATTTTTGTATGATTATGCTATTTGTTTTAAAATACACAACATGATTAGGTTTAGTTTCATTAAAAAATGATTTGCTTAAATTATTAACAACTAAAAAAAATATCGACGCTTTAGGTGATTATGTATACTATATCAAAATAGCTAGGAAAACCTTAAAACACTTCTTATTTTTGGTTAAGTTGTTGGAAGTCAATATTTCAATGCAGCTATCGTTCAACTGTAAGATTTTGTTTTAAATCACGCCAGTGCATGGCACGGGTCTTTAACTAAATCTTTGTGAATTGGAGGATTGTTGCAAAAAATATTTTTCCTATCTAAGGGCTTGTTGTTGATAGTTCGGTCTATGATGTGAAGATGGAGAAGATATGCATAGAAAGATTTGATTGAATAAAATCTTTCCCTTGATTGATGCAGGCTTATCTCCTTCTTAATTTACCTGATGGTTTTTGCCGCTCAGTGCAATGCACCTCCATTTTCCCTCATATTATTCCTTCCATAAAGATTATTATCCCCAAGTGACACATATTAAGCTATAAGAGGTAGTATATGCTATATATCTCTACACTTGGTGTATGTGTACTTAACAGTTTGGTTCATTGGTTGCATCCAAATTCCACATTGTCGAAGTACTTTAACTGTTGATGAATTTGTTGAGTTTTGTTCAATTCAATGAGTAAATGCAAGAATTACCCACCGCTTAATTAAGTACATTGTACACGAAAGGTTTAACAATCTTACAATAAAATGATTTGCCTCCTCACTGCCTAATGTATTTCAAGTACTGTGTTTAAGATAGTTCTCCATACATATATTGTCTAGAAAAACTCCAAGGACCTTTTCAGATTGTGATTCAATGGCACTGGCCATCCCTTTATGCTATTCTTTGGTTCTCGTTCTAGGTCTTTTAACCAGAGGTAAGAACTTTTTCACCAATAAAGGTCAATGTTTTTCTTTCTTTCACTTTTCCTTTGTACATTCCATTGAACAACCTCAAGTCCTTATACTATAGGCTACAATTCTACAAAGTTTTTGTAATTTGCAACTAGTAAGGCTGTGCACATCAGGCCTCCTCGGTACCCCATCTTAGATTGGGATATGAACTGAGTTGTTGTATGTACTCCGTACAACAAATGGATCGTATAGAACCACCAAACACCCTTATCCTACCCTAAGAAATGAAGTATTTATATTATCAATCCCTTGTTTATTTCTAGTATTTACATCTTTAATTGTAACTGTATATATAATTTAGTTGTAGTTTTGATAATATTATTGATATGCATAGATTACTACGGAGTACCTTATTTCTGTTGTTAGTCTTTCAGTGGACGTTCTATATGCATTCTAGCTAGTGTCAAACACTCTAGGGATACTACCACCACAAACAGTTCCCTTTATCTGCAAAAAAGAACAGAAAAAAAAAAGGTTCATATATGTTTCTGCTTTTCAAACTGCTAGGACTCGCACAATGTGATCTGAGCAACCTTCAGTATGGCGTGGAAAGAACCGGAAGAGAGGTTCGAGCACAACCTGAATGGGAGGTCACAGTTCGGCATACATGTCAATCATGTTCAATGGCAAACATAATGTTTAAAAACTGTAAATACTGGGAAAGCGCAGAACCAGTAGATCCAAAGATCATGAAACAAGAGGGGGACGTTTGCCTTCTCAAAAACGGTGAAGTTCTGAACCCTGGTGAAACTGTCAAGTTCGTCTACGCTTGGGGTGTTCCAGTCATCTGGGTCCCATACCATGTTGACGTAATTTGCAGCTGAATATATAAATCATCACCAAATTAAGTGATGTCATTTTGTTAAGTGTTATTGATTGTTATTTCCAAATGATTTCAATGCGACAACCTACGGAGATGCTCTGTTTGTAACAGACATTCGACTGACTACTTGACAGCCACGTTCTCTAACCTCCATTAAGCAAAGTAAAACTAAAACACAATGAAAGGAAGAGAACAACAAGAAAAGAGATTAGACGATATACAAGGCGACAAGCCTACTGACAGAACAACCGAAAATCGTGTTTGTCCTAATGACATTTGACGTTGAAACTCGGTAGAATTATTCTCTAAAAATTGTGAGCATCCAACTACAGTTAATACATCGACAAGAATTACAACAAGCATGTTCTTCTACGTTTAACAGGCTTAATCCTCACATCTCAACAAAGGTTGCTACCGAAAACACACCACTCACGGTACTAGACAAATTGAAAAAGAAGTACCAGGGTGTTCCTAAGCTCCTTTCCTCTTCTTAGTTGGTGGCTCCTCTTCCTCGTCCTCATCTTCTTCCTCTTCTTCTTCCTCATCATCCTCCCCACCATCATCATCGTCGTCATCATCATCGTCATCCTCGTCTTCATCCCCATCATCCTCCTCTTCCTCTCCTTCAACACCTTCACCATTTGCCTCAGGGTCATCCTCTGGATCCGCCTCCTCATCATTCACTTCCTCACCATCATCTTCCTCCCCACCTTCCTCTTCTCCACCAGCCTTCTCATCAGCTTCATCATCGTCATCCTCGTCTTCATCTGCATCTTTGTTTTCTACATCAGGTTGTTGTACGTTGTGGATGGGAAGCCTGTACAAGAATGATGTTTCAATTCAATACACCTTAACATAACAGAAAACACAAGTACACAACAAATAAGATGTTGTTCAACTAACCACTGAGATGAGCCAGGCTCCTGTGGTAGCACTATACCACCAATGGGCAAAGATCCCAGCTGAAATAAGAGCACATAGACAAGAAAAATCATGTGAATAAGAGTAGCGTTAGAGCACAAGGAACATCACTAGGAGTAGCAAAAACAAACTATTCCACATTTTTCTAAACAGTCAACGAAAAGCACAAAGTCATCTCAGTATCTCACAAGTCACATTATAACATTTCTCATTTTGCGCCAAATTTACCTTTTCCCTATTTTACTTTTCACAAATTTCCAGCAGCCACAACCACAAGTCTATTTCCATTGACTGGGATAAACCTTAAAAAAACAAACACATACACATGATTTGTTCCATCAAAATCTTGGAAAGGAAGACACATGAGAGCCTTAATCAAGGACAAGACATAAATAGAGAGAAACAGGCAGACCTGAAGACCAAGTTGACAGCAAAACAAAGAAATGATACAGAGGCTAAGTATCCCGAACAGAATCTCACAATGTTCACCATCAAAGGACTCAGCTAAGCTCTATAAGCTGCTCCTAAGTTCCTAGTTATCTACCCAGACACTTCGCTTCATGAGATCCTCACCAAACAGTTCCTACCCACCTCACCCTCTGAAAAGTGTATAATGCAGGATATCTGCATCTGTATCTAACTGTAAAAGACCTACAGGGGCAGGACAGCCTTCAAGTTAGCATCTGACACTTCAGAGTCTCGGAGACAACTGAGCTACTCTAACTGCATATCATATGCAGACCCCTAAACAATATGCTTCCATTGAATCCAACAACATTAGGTGAGAGTAAGATTTCTGAACGACAACAGAACGATGGATTTGGGAGAACCAAGTACTATTACCATTAAATCCAACAACGTAATTCATACCGCAGATATAAGAGACCATAAATCCAGCATCCCAGCCCCACCACTGGTTCCCCCTTCCATCCTCCTTGCGTAAACCTCCTAACCGATATCTCCACAAGATAGTCATTAAGATGGAGACAAAGCCAAACACGCACTTATTGACAGTCCACACAAACAAAGAACCTCAAAAATATCAGGTGAAATACTCACTATCTAATATACAAGCAAGCCTTGACCGCCATTGCCATTCAGTAACCTCAAAGAAAGCACCAACTGATAGCCCATACATAAAACTTAATCAGGGCAGCAATGTATTGTAATACAGAGAGCATCTACTTTCATAACAACCTTAACTCAACTGCAACCACCAAAACCAAAGTGCTCACAAGAGGTTGTAATCCCAACAACCAAAGCAACATTGTCAGTCAACCAACACAACCCAAGCCACCAACACTCAAAAGAAAAGCTCCCAAAATGCCAATAACACCACTTCCTTGTCACATAAATCTCTCTCAACTATCACCCACAAATCATAAAACACAGACTTCACCCTTTTTTAACACCACCTTCAAATACCGCCCCTCGCCGTCTCCTCAACCAACACAAATCCCTCACTAAACTACACAAATTCACCCTCACAAGACCACCAAAAACCCACAAACCCACTTAAAAAGTAAGCTTTTTAGTAGATATTTTGGCACAAAAAGTCACACTACGAAGAATATTCCTTTCAAACAACAGCATAATGACATAAACAATAACCCAAAACCCCAGATCTACTAAAAAACAAAACACCATACACAATAACAACACTAAACAAACAATTTCTAAGGAGGAAAAAAAAGAATTAAATTAAATTCAAAAATGCCCAAAAATAGTAACTCAAATTTCAGTGGGTATGGTATGAGCTGGGAAACAACTACAATTAGCATAATTCAAACTGAAACAACATTACCAAAAAAGGGAATTTAACTAATTTGACTTTAATTTCAGCTAAAATTAGCAACACCCAGAAACAATTAAAATAAAAATAAAATAAAATAAATTAATTAGCACAAATGGAAGAAAATTGAGCTGAGGGGGGGTAATAGTTATAGTGTTATACCATGGTGGTGAGGAGAAAGGAGAGAGAGTTGACAGCAGCTGAAACAAGAGCTTGAGCAGCAGCAATAGTGTGGAGTAAAACGACGGCGTTTGAGGGTGAGCTTAGGAGGAGGACTGCTTCCATTTTGAAAGAAGAAATTGAAAAGTGAAAAAAAGTGAATGAATAGAAAGAGAGTGGAATTGAGAAGAGAAAGAAGGGGGAATAAAAAGGGAATAATAAAAACCCTAATTATTATTAAAGAGGGGCAAAGTAGTAAAGAGGTTAGGGTTTTTCTTTTCTTTTCTTTTTCCAGAAGTTTTTTTTTTTGGTTTTGGGAGAGGATTGACTTTGATTTGAGACTTTGACCTTGTTATTCTCTCGGGGAGTCAGGTCTTCTTTTCACGTATTTTCTATGGTTATTCCTCGTAGCCGTATCCCATAGGTAGGTGTAGGCCCCCCTCTCGGTCCAGAGCTAACCTTAACGCAAAGGGCAGGCATGAAAATGATTCACATATTTTTAGTCCCACTTTTGTACATAAATATCAAGATTTTTTTTATTTGTACATAAATACCAAGTTTTTATTTTAATCATTATTCTGTAGAAAACAACTATATCCCCTCCCTCGACTATGTCCAGTTACTGCACAAATTAGGGCTATGATATTTTGGGTGTGTATATGGTCCTTGTCACAAAAAACAAGGACCATAAGGCTTTTGACAAGGACAATTGCCAACCTTTAGATTTGTCTTACTTTTAAGGAGAACCCTTGATTGACTTTTTTTTTTTTTTTGAGGGGAAAAGAGAGATTTCATTAAATAATAGCCATACGT
>ONZK01000477.1:22764-49505 GCA_900322385.1 Pharnaceum exiguum
TTGTTATCCGTCACGACGGATAAGAGAATCCGTGGTCACAGATAAGAGGGGGATGGTGGAGTCGGGTTGGTGTTTCGGGCCATAGGTTTAGGATTAGATATCCACTACTTTTTAAAACAAAAAAAATATTAAAAATAAAAATAAGTGACAAAGAGTGTTTGCCCTCTTTTTTTCATTTTGCCCACCCAAGGGTACCAAGGTTAGCACAAATCTTCATTAGCAGTATAGCTTCTGGTTCTCTCGTTATTACTAGAGAAAATCCACATAAACGGTTGCAGTCATGAGGAGCCACCTTAATGTCGTGACTGGGCTTGATCCTTAGCCTTCCTTGTCCGTCAACTTTGCCGTTATTGGTTCTGCAAATAAGGAGGACTCTTTTTTTCTGATAATTGGGAGCGAGACAATTTTATAACTGAAGTAATATAAACAACAACAGTACAACTTAAAAGTTATACTCGTAGTAAACAATATATCATTGAAATTAAAATCACTAATGCATGTTCCATTTCTTGCCACACCATTGACTTCAAGAGATAGGGGAAATTAAAACTAAGCTACTTCTGTATCTCCATTCAAGAGTGCAACCAGTTCGAAATTTGTCACTTCTACAAATTCCTATAGAAGGCCTCCTTCAGCATTATACCAGGCTACCGAGATAAGCTGCTTCATTCATCTAACCCTCGAAAATCTAGGAAAGTAGTATATAGAGAATTATTAGCAAGGTTTAAATGAGAACTTATTAACTTAAGACATGCAAGAAACACAACTAACTACAGCTACACAAGCAATAATACAAACAAATCAAGTGAGGCTAGAAATTACCTGACCATTAGACAAATTAAAAAATAAGAAAAAGTGAAAGAAAAAAAACAGTAGTGAATAATTAACTATGGATAGTCTTGTACGTATGCACTCACATAAGTTGAATATGAAAAATAGAGTTCGTATAATTAAACTTCTTAGCTCTGAGGCTTCTTTGATGGTAAGACTGCTAGTAATTTCAAGTTTATCAACAAGAAGTCCAAGACGTTGATAGGTTTTCACAACCTGTAAAAGATAAGAAATAAAAAGTGAGAAAAAGAAAAATCACATGAACAATAGTGATTAAGGATTTAGAGACTTACAGTATAGAAATTCGGTAAGGCAAACTTTGAGTCACTGTTTGTGCCTAAAAAGAAAAGGAAAAATAAATAAATAAGACATTATTTTTTATTTAATAGAATAAATTAGTGCCTTTTCTGTTTTGCCGTATCTTACTTGTGGTATGCATTAATATCTCCCGAGTAATAGAAGCGGCTTCTCGCAATTCCTGAGCGTCATGATGTAATATTCTCTCCCGAGTAGAATACGTTCTTAAACGAAGCTCCAAATTGAATAGAGACTGTAGAACAGAAAAATCCTACAAAAAAATTCCTGAGTTGTCCAGCTTATTTCCAAGATTTCTGACAATAATACACCTCACTTCTTTTTTTTGGTAGAAATACACCTCACTACTATAGAGTTGAAATAACAAAATAAAACTGAAAATAAACTGAATTTCTTTCTTTTAAATTTTATTAGAAAGGTTGGACTTCCTCCCCGTATATCGCTTAGCCCGGCACCCCCGGCCCTCTCCCAAAAAGGCCCACCCCTAGCTTTTGATTTAATACTGTTACGAAGTTTGTTCATGCAGTACGCTAATCTCTCCTGCAGTACACTTTTTGACGATAATACCCCCTTTATTTCCCCTCTCAAAAAACAACCCTTCTCCCTTTTCTCTTCAACTGCCTATGTAAAACCCCTTGTGTTTATTTTGTCAATGCCCAACCCTCAATTGGTACTCAGTTTGATTTGACGGTGAGGGAGGGCTGAGAAAAAGAGAGTTGACAGAGTGTATTGGTTGATGGAGAATTGGAGACTAACAAAGCCGACGGGTTGATATGGGATCGATTAGTGGAGACGACCAGAAAGAGGGTCATGAACTAGTTTGGCTGGGTTGACATCTCTCGTTGGTGATAAGACTTGGGCTTACAATGGTTGACACTACTTTGCATTGATTGTTTGGAGAATGTTAATCGAAGTTTTAAAGTTGCAGCTATCCAGTATTACCGAAGCATTTTCCAGTATATGGCTTGGAACTTAATATAGATTAATAAGACTAGCAATATTATACGGCGTACGTAGTTTCGTCAATAACATTTGTCCATTATCATCAATTAATCAAACTAGGAAATCTGAGGGAGGTAGTGTTTGCCGATGGTGATAAACAATGTTGTTTGAACATTATTTTTGCTGGATTAATGGAAGAACGTCAAAAGGAGCTTTTGATGAAAAGGGGTAAATATAATTAAAGGGTATCAAATGGAAAAATTAGGAAAAAATGTACTACATAGAGAGAATGGCGTATCCACGAAGTTTGTCCAGTTAAGTGTAGTTCATATTAGTTTCCTAAATCAGTTGAATAAATAAACTACTACTGCACAAATTAGGGCTAATGACATTTTTTGTATTCCTAATCAGCCAAACTCGGTCAACTAATCTACTCAAACATAGAAAATTGAGACGTAAAACTTAAAGATTAAAAAATAATTACCAGGCCAGGAATTGGAAGGTCGTAAGACTTTGGATGAACATCTTCCTTACACGCCTCCGCAAGTGGAAGTGGGGTCACCAGAGTTTGAGTTTCAGTTTGAGATTGGGTACGTTGTATGGTGAACAAGCCAAAACCGACTTTCCAGTTGTTGCCGGCAGGCAAATAAACTATGGTGATGAAAGAGATAAAATATATGAATACACATATTGCAGTGAACTTTCGAAAATTATGGAGAAAATAGTTTGTCATCAGAAGGATTGCTTTGGCTGGTGGAAGTGAGAATTGGTTATTGTTCTCTCGTTTACTATAGGTTTCGGTAGCACTAGAAACCAGCATGTTGTTTAATTGTGTTTCCTTTTTTTGAGCGTCTGTACGTTTAAGCCTGGAGGAATTATATAGAGAAAACCATATGAGAGCTAAAGTGTAAAAGAAGTCTAAGCCTAGTATGATTGCAAGAGTTTATGGATGTTACGTTAGGGACAACGAGTTCTAGTACTTCTAGATCGGATAAACATTCTCACGATAACATAATTAGGCGGGCAGAATGCAGAAGAAAATCGCATTTAATATTTAGCTTATTATTATCTGTTCTTCCGCAGGAATTTTCTGAACCAACACATTAGACTTTGAAGCATATGGGTATGTAACTATGTATGTAGGCTGTGAACTTAATTTATTACTCTTTTTTTTTTTTAGGGGTAATTTATTATTCTTTGGTTTAAGTTGTAAGTTGATATAATTGGTCCTTAAGTGACTCTGGCACAGTACCAATTAAGTAGGGGTTTGTCAGGCAATTTTTTTTCGTGGTTTTGCCGTTTTGGCAAGCAATTTTCCCTCACAGGGAACAAAAATCTGACATTCACATTGCAGAATTTACTGATATATAGTTCCTCTTTCCGAACTCCGAAGATATCTGTGTTTGGGAGTTCGGAAGCTAAGTATTAGCCAATTTCCTGAGTTTTTTGTGTTCAATTTTCATCCTTATATAGTTATATCTGATCATCGGCTCAACGCATTACCTTTGTCTTTTAAGCAAGAATTTATGGATGTTTGGGACAACAGTGATCTGATGAAAAGGGGTTGAATTCAGGTAATTGACTGAGGTATCTAGGACAAGAATAATGCAGTTGCAGTGTAGTTCTAGAACCTTATTAGGCTGATGTACCTTGCAAGGCTGCAAAGTAATTTGGACACAATAATATGAAGATGGTGCACACTTGCAAGATGTTCACATAAGGCTTCCATAACCTCCCTACACCTTTCTTATCATATTTAGCTCCATCAGTTTCCATGCTTAGATTTCATCTCGTCTACTAAGGGAGGATTTGTGCTTTGGGTTTATTAGTAATTTAGTATCCAATCAAATTTTCTTCTGAATCATGAAAGATGTATTGCAAATTTCTGTAGGAACAACATCTGAATATCTGATAGATGCCTCTTTTGGGCTTTACATAATACATAAACAATAAGCTAAAGATTTCAACTATCTCAATCACCGGGTGATCAAACAACTAAACATACTAGCAATGATCACAAAAAACTTATACATGTAAAACATAAGCTGCAGCATCATGTATGAGATTTAAAGTGAAATAAAGCTAATCTACTGCCTTTGTGTTGAAACTGTATGACCCTTAAGCCGCTCCGCTTTCATGGGACACTTCTCTAATTGCAATCCGGTCTCGTAGTTGATCTGATTGCAAGATCAGCTGATCTGGCCTCGCACAAGCTCCACAAAACGAACAATTCAGGCAAACTGATCTGAGTAGGAGAGACTCTTACATACAAAGAACTTTAGGCAAGGTCTCGTGATGGGATGACAAAGGCATGCTCTGGAACTTGTAGTCAGCATCGACATATTGAGCAGCATCATTGTCATGATCATATCCGTTACCAGCAAGGATGACTTGGATGATGCTGAGAAGTTTTCTCTCAAATTGTTCGCCGTCAACCCATTCATGTATGTTGGCACTGATTAGCTTAGGATCAGCACAGATCAACTCCCACACAGGGAAGTCCTTCCTTGGCATGACATAGTCACCTTCCCTTAGCTTCAAAGACGGACAATAGTCTCCAATACCATCACCAAGATAAACGAATCTCTTGTTTCCTTGCTCCAACAAAATCCTTTCGACCACGGGACCCTTGCACATGTTAGGAGGGCAACGGGTGCAGCCGTGAGGAGCCACGTTAAAATCGTGATAGGGCTTGATCCTTAGCCTGCCTTGTTCATCGACTTCACCAGGATTAGTGTTGATCTCTGAGAAACAGTCTCTTACTCCAAGATGTTGCAAAATCGTCTCAATGAAAAACACGTTTGCATCGCTGACGATCCTTAGATCACACCCTGCAGCGTACGCAGCTTTAATGGCTGGAACGATCCTTGGATGAATAGGAACTCTATGAAGGACTTCCTTGACATCTTCGATCGTAACACCTTGATCATGCATCTCCTTCATCATTACGTCCATGACTGTGTTCCATGGCATGGTCGGAAGAAGCTTGTTGAAAATCTCTGTAAATCCTAAGCCATCGACAACCCAGTTATCACTATCAATATCTATGATGGTTTTGTCAAAATCAAGGACTACCACAATACCCTCCATCTTCACGGCTACTGATCGATCGAGGGACCCTAATAAGACTTCCCTCTTAAGTCTAAACAACCCTAAGAGCTTCTCTCTTGTGACTTACTTTGTGTTTATCAAAGACAAAGTGAATATGGCAATTGAACGGGGCTTTTATATGTATATGTATTGCCGTATTGGTAGGGGTGTAGGTCTTTATTGCAGGGTAGGTTCTTCTCAGAAAAAAGGTCGGTCTAACCTTAAGAAAAATCAGGGCCGTTCAATGCTTATTTTTGGTGATCCAAGTAAATTAATCCAATGGCCAAAAAGGCATGGAGGGGTAGTCACATGGATCGTAAGAGGAAATTGTGTTTATGACTCTTTTCTTTCCCATCCAAAAGAAAGACTTGATTATTTTTTTTTTTGTTTTTTTATCAAAATAACGAAAAACTTGGTAAGAGGCGGCTAGAATAACACGCCCAAACTTTTTTTTTTCCCCATTTAATTTGTTAATTTTTGATCCATACGGATCTTTACATGCGCGTACATGTTTTTTAGTCAGAACATTATAAAATGCTACTAGATAGTAGATAGGCATATTAGAGAGCATGCAGAAAATTGCATGAGGGATAAGAGCAGTCTATAAACTTACATGCCTGCGCAAGATGGGCAATTGTTTGTCAAGTATTGATGGATGTAACTCTAGGCCTTCCCGTGATACTCAGAGATCAGAATTCAAAAGGGACGAACGATCCCTAGAAGCTCAAGAAAGAAACGTCTTGTTAATCATTTTTGGAGCCAAGAGGAAGTTTATCAGAGTTTATGTTGATGAAGTTGGCGAACCGTGTTTGAAGAGAATGCCCTTTATTATGTCTAGCGTTTCTGTTATGGACATTGTGTTATAAGTAGTTGTAGTGATGGTGCAGGGCTTCAATGCAACTTGTGCAAGAAGCTAAATTCACCATTTCTTTGAGTTGCTCTTGTTATATCCGTTGTCCTAAAAAAAAATACAAAGAAGAAAAGATACGAGGTCGAATGTTTTCGTTTTCGGAAGAAAACAAGGTGAAACATATTTGCGGGCACACAGCAATCTGCAGCACAAAAATATGTTAGATAATATTTTTGGTGAATATATTTGGTTATTACTTGTGAGTTGTGACACAGGATCTTCAATAAGCATGTGAACCAAGTTTTATAATTGCTTCACAGATTCATGTTCGAATTCTGAGCAACCAGATATTGTGCATCTTTACAAGCTCTTTCAACATAATGTGATGCTTACGAGTGCTCTATTCCTAAGAAGATCTAGTACGAGACTTCTTCAAGGATTGAAGAAAATGAGAAAAAGACTCATCACAGGCACAGTACAGATAGGAACTTATCATCTGAAATATGCAATGCCAATTTTTGTGTGGTTGAAATGATTGACAATACCCATGGTAGATTAGTGATCCAATCAGAGAGCCCTAAGTACCAGAGGAAGGCTTTTGGTAGAAAATTTTCTTCTTAAATTTCAAGGAAACCACAATGAATCTAAAGCATTGTGGTTGCAAATGACAGAGGGCCTACAAAATTGATGGTTTACCTCTTTAAGAGAGGCAATTTTGTCTGTTGTTTCCCCTTTCAATTATATGTTAAGCAATACCTAGAGATGGCAACTACTCAAAAGCTCACACTATTAACTTCAATTTAACCATGGACCTTCTCTTTCATTTAATTTGTGTCTCACATAAGTTAAACCGTTCTTCATGAAATGAGCGACGACTCAGACTACATCTCAAGAAAGCCCGTGTTTGATATTACCAAGTCTAGAAGAACCAGAAGATCATCGTCTCATATTGCAGATGCTGAAGTAAATGTGAGTGCCACTGTAACTTCAGCTTCTAAAAGTTCGGATGACGAGAGAGAAAATGTCACAACAGATAGCACCAACAGCGGGGAGAAGAATGGCCATGCAAAACTGAAGCAGTTTATCAATGTAAATCAAGCGGCAGAAGCAAAATCAAGTGGAAACTCTAAAGGTAGAGCTGTACTCAGCCAGCATTTTTCTGATGAGAAGCAGCAGCTACAATTGGTAATCAGACAGCCTCGAGAGGGCTCTGAAGGTGTCAAATTCAAAAGATTTTTCAAGCGCTATGCTAAAGCCTTAACCCACCTTGTTAAGCTTAAACGCGATCAGAGACGCACAAAACCTGCTCTGCAGCTTACAATGTAGACTCAGATTACGAACAGAAAGGATATCTCTTCAAAAGAAGCAGTATGCAGTGTTTTTGGACTATGATTTTAGCTTTCTTAAGGTTGGGTGAGTACACTCCTACAGACTACTACCATTCTCATACTATCTTTTCCTGTTATTAAACACCCTTTGTTCATCAGATATAGAGAACAGGGTTTTGCTGTAAGGATCGTACGAACAACCAAGTAGGTAACTAGGCATTATGTCAAGGGCCACTGGAGGTCACAAGTAATCTGAAAGACAGTATAAAGAAACAATACATTTTCTCCTTCGTGTTATCTATGTAGAAACTTGAAAAATATTCAAGTTTATTACTAAGTAATACGGAAGACCTAACTAAGAACGTCATCCTTTTCTTTTCGATCAACAACAACTAACACAGTTTAATGATTTAATCCCAATCCTTAGGGGTCTGGGGGTCAAGACATGCAGTCTTTCCCCTGTTTTTGAAAAGAACAAAGGGACATGTAATCAATCTAATAATGTCAATATACTACTCACCACAAAGGTCACAGAAAGTCAAACTCAAAACGCCAGAATGATCTAGGGTACTCTTTAACACTAACAAGATGAAGGAAAGACAAAAAGAACTACAGCTAGAAACACTGGAAATGATCAGGGCAACTGGGCAAACGCATTACTACTGCACTTCATCTGTAGAAGCGTCTACAATAAGTCAATAAGGTACCTATTGTAAATTAGAGTATGTTCATTCCACCAAGTATAAACACTGACTCCAAGATTGCTTCTCGTTCGTTACAATAGAGTCCCAAAACCCTTCAAGATTTAGAGAAAATATATAAAGGGAAGAGGTGCTCATACATATTCTCTCATGTCAAACATACAGAATAGCTGCCAATCTAGATGCTTAACCCAAAGAAATCCAAGAGGAATTCAGTTGCTCGTTCCTCTCTACAGATATGTGCTCTTTATCAAGCATTCTCTGGACTTCTGCTGAATCATACAAATCTCTTCATCCTACTGTCCAAATTGGGAAGTGCGTACTTCTAACTAGATTATTGGTGTAATTTTTTTTAGTTTCCTTTTTTTTTGGCATCAGAAAAGGAGGACTTCAAAGTTGGAATGGAAAGAGTAAACAACTAGACAGGAACAGTAGGACGCACATATCTGCCAAAACTGACAGATACATGGATTCAGAGAAATCTGGTAGGACATTATTTATTTTTTTGTTAACAAGGACAAACTTAATTGCTGGCCAGCCACCTTATAAAAAGACTCGTATGCATGTTCCACAGGTCCAAAATAAATTGTACATTGCGAACAGGTCCAGTGTTTCTGATCTTACTACTTTCAGTTGCCAACTAGCTTAACAAGGGGAATGGATAGTGTGCATTATTGATATGTTTCCTTGCCTTTTCAAGTGATTTGTTTAACATAAGGCCACGCCTGGTATGAGGGGATTAATTGAGGGGGAAATAATTCAATGGGAATGAAAGGCAGTAATGATTTGAGGAGGAATAATTCAAAGATAAAAGATTTGGGTTGCCTGGTATATGGAGGAGGGGCAGTGGCAAGGTGGAAAAGAAGGTGAGAGAGAGTGAGAGAGAGAGGGTGGATGCACAGAGCTGGGAGTGGGAACAATGGGGGTAATGTTTTGCAGAGGGATTGAGGGCAGTAATGTATTCCTCCGATAACAGGGGAATAGATTAGGCTGAATTCATTCTAGGCTTTCCAAACTTTTTATAAAACCCAGGAACGATTACTGGGGAAATCATTACTCCCCTATTCAACCCAATCCAGGCAAGCCCACTCATAATCAATACTCCGAACAACGCTTATCGTTTAGTCGCGTTACTGGCAAATAAGCAGCTGGCAGGGCCACAAGATTTCAAATTTCAACCACCGATTTTGTTTACAAACAGAACTTCCTGCCAGACATCTATGTCCAAGCAAATTTGCCATTAAGGAAAAGAAACCCATAGGCACAAATGACATCGAAAACAAAGTTTCCAGAGAGATTCATTATTACTCAGAAGCTAACAGCTTTACCCAAAGTAACACAAGTTCTTGCTGTAAGTTAAAAGGGAACAGAAAGGATAAACAACCCTCTACATGACTACTGTACGACTTTGAATGAGAAGTTTAATCTTTTTGAGGTATTAAGCATCTACCTTGGCAGCTGCTGATGCATAGCTTACACTGCTGTCCCTCATACCTTTGCACTGACTTGACTGTTCATATCGAAGAAACCTAATCTTTATCTTTGTTGAGCAATTCTTTAACATCTGAAACATCGGAGGACAGCACAAATACATTAAGCAGTATAAAAACTGATTTAGAACAACCATCATTTGACATAGAAGGATGCGTAAATATTTGGAGGAAACTTATAAAAGCTTCAACAATTTGAGACTTACATGCATGAAAATGGCAATGGGATGGCGACCACAAATAGTGTTCTCATATTCTGATAAATATTGCTTGAATGCACCAGGATCACCACTTTCAACGATTTCCATACCCATACGGTCCAGTGCTTCAATAGATTTGTGGATGGCTCCATGTTTCTTGTCATAATATGTGAAGTCAAAACTAAAAACAAACAACAAAAAGGCAATGAGTTTGCCGGAACAAAACGAAGAAAACTAACGATGGAGAAAGCATGCACATAACGACAAATGACATACCGAGCACCCCAATGACAGAAATCTGAGGACACTGAGAAGAAGTTACTTGGGTCATCCACATATTTAGCGAGTAATCGGCCATACATGGCTTCAGTTTCATCACTCACAGCACCAACCAAGATTGGCACAACTTTTACTGGGTGTCTGCATAAATTTTGACAGAGCTCAGTTCTAAGCAATGGCCAACTGCAAAGTAAAAAAGCGAAAGAAACATAAGTTACCCGTCAAATACTTTTGCAAGATAAGGCAAGTGCATCTCCATACTATGTTCTGCCTCGTCAACCCGGAGATCCATCACTTCAAACTTCCCAGTGACTTTCAGCTCCTCTATGGCTGGTTCAAAAAAAAAAAATTAACAGAGTTCTTTTAGTGAATTTCTCCATTTTGCATCAGCGACTATTCCCCAAGGCAACAAAGTAATACTACAAAAATTTCAGAAACAAGAGTGATTACAAGCTTCATTAAGTTAAACACCCCCCACCCCCATTTTAAAAAAAACGCACACACATGAACAATAATTGCGAAAAAGGAAAACGAAACAAAAGCAAATCCAAAATCCAATAGCAAGTTAATAGCCCGCAGGTTAATGATCAACGCAAACTATTTACAACACACTTGGTCCAACTTGCTATCATTATGTAACATTGTCAAACTCCAAACAATATATAACTGAAAGAAAACGAGACACACAGTATTACCTTCCAAATCAACAGGGAGATCCCCAATGGGGGTCTTATAAACAGTGGCTCTTGTCACAGCACATTTTGGCGTGTAATAATGATGAGAGGGACCCAACAAGAAAACACGTTTACTGAAAAGCAAGCATAGGTATCAGCAAAGCATAAGGAACTCCCAGGAAAAATGATCAAAGCAAAAGAAAAATTGTTATCACAGAGCAGTCCACCCCATATTTCAAATTGGGAGAAAGAGAAGGAGAAACATAACTTACATGTTTGTTGGATCTATATTGCCAAACGCATAGGCTGCCGCACGGCCTGAATATGAATATCCAGCATGCCTGGTAAATGCAGTTCCCAAATGTAATTACACTTCCTAACATAGTCAACACCAAATAGCCTAGAAAAACTTACGGGGCAATAACACCTCGTACATCAGAAGATTTGCTGAGATCAGCTTCTTTCAGCCACCCTTCCAGTTCGTCTGACAACTTGCTAGCTGGAAAGAAAGGCAGAAAGACACCCCACTCAGAAAAGCGCACCAGATATATAAAGCGAGACAGGAAACAAGGGAGCTCAACCTATGAATCATTGAAACAAGCTCCAACGCGTCTCACCCTTCCAAGTTTATTATCATTCAATAAGCGATACAAAGTTATAAACTTTTGACTGAAAGTACTTGTAGACATACGGAGAGAAACAACTTAGATAATGCATCAGCAACAAATAAGAATAAATCTCATTGTTGTGGATATCCTTCATAACATCAGACGCCACCGCAGTTCTTACACAAGAACTGAAAGTAAGAAACATTGTATTTGATTTTCTACAAAACTCTACCTTCCTTCTGCATAAGAAATTATTTCCACTTTAAATAGCAATCTAACGATTGTATCCCTCGTACTTTACTCAACCTGCTTGCTAGTTTTGTGCATAGATTTAAATAAAGGTCATTAGCCCACCACATTACATTACGGCCATCATGTAACGGTTTTTGCATCTACCGTTACGTTATGACCAGTTTGGTAATGCTATTTTGCATTTCTAACAAATAACGCTACGAGCGTTTTCAACGGCCGTGACACCGCTTTTACGGCCGTTATGACCGTTGGAGCCGTTAAAACGGCCTTTACGAGTCTTACTTCCGCTGAAACCTGAGGTCTACAGGCGCGATCAGTTACGTGAAACCCATTCTATCCCGTTTCCGTGAATCCCCGTTCGTTTCTGCGAATGGGACCGAGAACGTGTGTTAAAACCTTGTTTTTGTGTCATCACACACTACATATCACCTCCCAATTGAAAATAGAGAATAACAGTGAACTTCCTGAAATACCCTTCACATTCAATTACACTCTCAGCATCTCACTTCTATAGCTCATAATGTGTATTAACTTTAACCAAGTAGTTACCTTACTTCAATAGTATCTCATACTATTTGGAGAATACACAATAGTGATGACTCTGTTTGGTATAAGTGGACTTCGAGCTACATTCTTAAAGGCAGATGCTTCTAGGCTGTTGCTAAGGGTGAAAATGTTTCATGGCTCTGGAAAAGAATCATTGCTGTAAGAGATGATTTCATAACAAAAGCTGGAAGTGTAGTGGCTGGCTGGCTGCCAAACAAATTATTAGCTAACTGTCCTCTGAAGACAACTAAGAGTGGCTGAAGCATATAATTTTGGACAGGTAATCAAAGAAGTTGCACACAGAAAAGAACCCTAAACGATTCAGTTAATCTTGCTCATGACAATCAAACACCTGTCTCATGGCGCTCAGAAATGTCCTTTTCACTCAGGACAACTTACAAACAAGAGGTGTTTACTAGCTAACAAATGTTACCTATGAGAACTTTTTTTTTTTTGAAGGGACCTATGAGAGCATGCTACAAAGCCCTCTGATCATCTGTTCTTTCAATGCCCATTCTCTAGATGAGTGAGGAAAACTATTCAGTTATGTCGAGGGGGGAGATTCAGAGACCTTACTTTGAAGCAGAAGTTTAGAAGGCAAAAAACCAACACAGGGAAGCATTGGCAACAGAAACAGAGGCGGCTGGCACTAAACGCTACAGTTTATAGTACCCGCTTGTCAGAAAGAAATGCAAGAGTGTTTATAATTGCAGCAGGACTCACAACAGCGTCATATCTCTTATTCAATCTCTTGTTCATGGTAGAATGTCGTAATTCATTAGAAATACTTCATATAGCCATCAAATTGATAGAATGCTTAAACTTTGACTATAACCAAGTATGCCTGGGCACCTATGTTGCACGGACACTTCTCCTAAGGTGCCGTGTCCTACACTGGATACAAGACTGAACCCTAAATACGACACCGATACGGCGCCCTTGAGAAATGTCCGTGCTACGGAGTGCCTGGCCATAGCGGTCAAATTGTGGATTCGTTCCAATGTGACAACTAATCTAGGACCAACGGAATGAAATGCCTGGTATGATATCAATCAATTTCATGGAGTAAAGGGTGACTTGACTTTCTTCTATCACAAAGCTCCTACAGTACAACTCATGATCACAATTCACTTCCTTTTTACTCAGTTGATCAAATTTCTCAAATTGAAACATAGATATAAACTCACTTATCTAGCAAAGACCCTACAAATATAAAGGATACCCAAGTTTCCAAATTCAACCCAGAAGGCAAATAAAGATCAAAATCATAAATTTCGTTTCATTTCAGCCATCCATTGAAAAAAGTAGAGATACCCAACAAAAAAGATGGAAACTTTAGCAAAAATAAGTAACACCCAGAAAAGATAACATGCATATGTATATATGTATGAATAAAAAGTGGTTTAGTGAAGGGATGGATGGCTTACGGTTGCTGGTGTACCATGAGCCAGCGTGTGATGCTTTCCTTGCAACCTCCATTTGATTTGAGGTGAGAGAGTGGAATAGAATGGGATAGGGAAAGAATAAAATAAAGAAGATGAAGAATGACTGATGGGAAGAAGAAAGTCAGAAAGGAAAGTGAGAAAAAACTGTTTTTTTAAGTGAAAGTGTAAAACAAGGAGTGTTGGGTGTTTGTTCAACTGTTGTATAAGATGCTTCTGTCTGTTGTGTTTGTGTTTGTGTTTGTGTGTCTCTCACTTTCAGTTTTTTCAGATTAATAAGGGTTGCGTTTAGATTGTTGTCATTCTTGATTCCTTTAAATCGTTAAGAACATGACCCAAACGAGTTAAAGAACATGACACCCAAGAAAGCCAGGAAAAATAAATTTTAAAAAATAAAAAGAGGAAGGAAAGTGAGATGTAGCTTTTGTCACTACGTCATTGTATTTGTGTCATTGTGTGCGTCTATTGACTTGTTTGCTCTTCTCACCCGTACAGAGTCATTGACTAATGTAAGTGTATTGTGTTCCCTTAGAGCTGGCCAAACGGTTGGCTTGTAGTCGAGAATCGGACTGAAATCGATCCGTAGTAAATCGGTGTCAATACACAACGGTTTGACTATAAATTGGTCCAAAAATAACTTGTATTGAGTCATTCAATTCGTTGATTCGGGTCAAGTCGAGTCGTTAATTCGATTCAAATCGAAACTAAGTCGGCTCGGTAAATAAAGTTGCGGGGTATTGTGGACAATCAAATTCTTTTGTATGTTAGAAATCTTATTACTATTAAGGCACCAGTATGGCAGTATCTAGGATAAATTTTCTGTTCTCTTTTTAAATTAACATTCACTTTAATACAATTTAAGAACATCAATGCCTTAGTACGACTCAAAAGGATCAGTCTTAAATATTAAAGAAAAACACAAAACTTGTGTAACTCTATTTCATGCACTATACTAGTTCATTAATGACAATGATTATGGAGCCCTCAATGGTAGTTAGTGACCATATGTCATATATAAAACGAGTTCACACGTATTTTTTCTGAAACAGAATTTGAAACGATCTAGTGTGATATGTTGATCAAACTCATTAGTTCACTACACAATATCAGTTCCTCTACTGACTGCTTGGCATTATTGTTGTTAACATATAACCCCGAGCTTTAGCTACTCATGTCAAGCAGAACCTAAGTTTGTCCACACTCAAAAAAAAAAAAAGAGAAGGAACATTAAATAAATAAATGAAATGCCCTTCATGAAGGCTCTGACGAAGCATTAGGTCCCCTTGAACCTATGTACTAACAGTCCCAGATGCAACAATAAGGGTGATTACAAAATAACTGGAGACCAAGATGAGCAAAACACAAGTAACAAAAAGACTTGTCTCACTCTGACATAAATAGCATACACTATGGGTTTTCCCCATATGGAAGTATCGAACCCTTGTGCTAATTCAATTTCCAGCTACATTTGACAATGCTCTACATATGTGCTAAGTGAAGCAGCAACCTTGCAATAACGAATGATAAAGAATCCCACCAAAACCACTTAAAAAACTACAACTGACTACTGAGTATGAAGGGTGAAGGACTTTACAAATTTCAATCATAGACCTCAAGTATGTAACTAATGACAAAATATTATCCATAAGAAAGGACAGACGTTCCTGCCATTCTTCTGTTGATCGGTTGAAAAACAGCGATCTTTGAAGAGAAATAGAACTTGCACACGATCCCCAAATCACACATAGCACTTACAAAATCAATACTTCAACGGATGCTTGTATACTTGTAACATGCCAAAAACCATGGTCTCCAACAAACGATGATCCATACCTAAGAACCTGCAATGTTGGACACGAAAGTCAAAATCAACAATATACTAAACTTGCTGGACTACTGAAGAAAGAAGCCAATCAGTGAAAGCATATGACAATCATTACAGAAGTTCTTGCAAGTACTGAATCATATAGGAATCGAGTAGCTTGAAAACATTGCTAGCATTTAGTCATTGATTGGACAGGCAAGGCCTTCGTAAGTGCTAATTCTCTTGTGTCTCACACCCAAAAAAAATAACTCTTTTATGTCAACATCAAAAGAGGTTCAGAAAACCACAGCTATGCACAAAGGGAAATTAGAAAACCAAAAAAAAATCATAACAACAGACAAGGAAAAATAGAGGTAGCCAAAATTATGAGAACGGCTGAATCAAGATCCAGGTAATCAGTTCAATGGAAGTACTACAATCCCACAACTATCCTTCCCAGTTATCCCATAACTCAGCAAATTTTGGTAAACTTCATACATCAGCCCTTAGTTGCAGTCTTGCAGATGCTGAAATGTAGGTAGCCATACTCACAACAGGGATGTATTCTGATAACACTTCCAAAAAAAAAAAAGGGTACATAAGTAACATAAGGCATCGTAATTAAAGTTGCAGAGCCTAGCTTCAAAAAAGAGGAAAGTAATTAACATTGTAATTTCATTATTTCAGAATCCTGTTGCTGTTACCTCCTCTTGCAGCAAAACAGAACCATGCCAGGTTGACGGCATTCACTGAAAGAGGAAGGTCAACTTTCATTTTAGCCCACATAATGCAACCTTACCATGATATTCATACTACAATCAGTCCAACTCAGTTTTGGTCGTTCAAATCGCAGAAAAGAGTAACAGGCTTTGGTCAAGAGAACAAGATCATCAAATACCAAGTATGGATGAGGAAGGAGGTTTTTAATAGTACTCAGATGAGAAAGAGGCCAAACGCACGGCTACTACACGTAAAATATACAATGCAAAAATTCCAAATGATGCACTATAAAACCAATGAAGCCAATCCCCACAAGTTGACATAAACTAATAGCACAGGCAAATAGCAAATCCCCAAATTGCAGGAGTAACATTTAAACGTAAAGCCAAATAGGAATCGGGATAACTTTACCTGTTTTACTTGGAAATAGCAGTCGCAATGAGAAAGCATGCAGACACCATTAACCATATATAAACAATGCAAATTAACATCAGCTCAAAGATGCTCCAACATATCATGAAGTCTAGGAACTCGTCGACGGAATAACGGCTCCAATCTGGAAGCTGGAACACCAATTTGCCACCGTTTTGCATCATACATCTCATGCCAAGCCTGAACTATTTCGTCAATCTTGAAGCCAAGACCTGCAGCAACATTAATGAATTAGCATCTATTAACACCAAGGAACAAGGAAAATTACTCATTACGAACCAATCTAGAGGTCACTCACCAGCTGGTGCAGTGGGGTTAGAGCAATGGTTCTTTATCATAACAGTTATATCTGTATGAGATGCACCAGCAAGTTCAAACTTCTCAACTGCAACCTCTAAACACTCTTCAAATGATGGCAGACCTAACTTGAATTCAACAACTGAACGTTCATAGAGCAATGTGCCCCACAAGATGTAGATCTGTGATCTCATGATTGCAGCTTGTTCAGCAGCTTCATCAGCAGACAAATCCGTCAGCATACCATCCAATCCCATCTTCTGCAACTTCGCCTTATAGTGATCTTCCTTTGAGAGTCCATTTAAACGCCTCTCTTCCATTTCCTCCCACATCTGCATGCCAGCTTCCATGTTGTCCTCAGCTTTATTGTATAGTAGTAAAATTTCCTCAGTTGTACCAGGCTGAATACCTTCCTCACTACACAGAGCATTATACCAGATTAATTTAGCTTGTTCAAATTGCTGCTGCCCAAGAGCAAGGTGACCTTCATAAAAGTCTGGCTTGATTTTAAGAGCTTCTTCAAACCTCATTCCTGCTTTAACGTATTCCTTCTTCGCCCACTCATATGCTGACTTAACCTGCAAAAGTGCGGATTCAGCGGAATGATCCTCTGAAACGGGCACATGCTTCCTCGCCTTAGACATATGAACATTACCCATATTGAATAGTGCCAAAGCTGCCATTTCTTGAAACCTCTCTGAAGCGATGTCAAAGAGTTCCTGTGCATCTTCACTTGAAACAGTGTCCTCTATAGCCTCGGAATACACCTTCATTCCAATCTCATGCATATCCAAGTATGACTCTGACTCAAAACCAACATGGTTTTTAAACAGTTGAGCAAATTGAATTATCCAATTATCTATAAAAGTTGAATCCTTCCCTTTGGCGTCACTGTTGCTGGATATTTCACTCTTGACACCATCATGACTCTTCCTCTCAGCCTTATAGACATCCCTAACGTCAATACCATCGTAGGATGGTTCTTGATCAGGACTAACTTCTGAAATGTATAGCCTGAAAGAAGCTTGATCGCATAAAAGCTCTGCCTTCCTCAAATCCTCAGTCGTAGTAATTGTGATTAAATCACCTTCCTGATCCCTGTATTTGATAAGTGCAGCCTCTAAAGTCGGAAACCTGTCGCGGACAACATCCCTCATCAACAACACGGTACAGTTGGTGGGTAACTGTGCAATCCTTATATCATCACCATAAACTAATTTCACAGTCCTTGAGACCACTTTCTCCTTCTTTTCCCGAACCTTCTCTTGCACAACCTCTTTGTCCTCAGGCTTTGATCCATCTTCCTCAACATGGTCAGGTTTTGGCTTACTCACCACCTTCTCTTCTACAACATGTTTAATTTTTGACTTATCCTTCACCTTCTTCATCCCAACCTTCCTTTTCACCTCCTCGGGTTTAGGTTCATTTTCTACCTTCAACGCCTCGATCTTTTCTGATTTAGTATCCTCGACTCTAATACCCCTCTGCTTCTTCTTAAACGAATTCTCCCTCAACAACTTTCTGTTTTTAGGAGTTTTCCGAGAAGCCGAACCACCAGATGAAACCGTAGGCTCTGGAAACTCAGCCATTTGTATATCCTCCACCTTGATACCCTTCTCTTCCATAGAATTCTTCAGCCCCTCGCTCAAATCCAAAGCAGCTTGGTTATTAGGTTCCATGTTCAAAACCAAACTCACATCCCTCCAAGCCAAATCCAGCCTATTCATAGCCTCGAAACACTTAGCCCTTCTCAACAAGGCCTTGCTATACTTAGGAGCAACCTCCAATGCCAAATTACACTCACAAATAGCTCTCGGGTATTCACCTAACCCCATTTGCATATAACAAGCAGCCATATTAGTCCTCAAATTGGCGACATCAATATGTTTACTAGGAAGCAATTTTATGGCTTTCTCATACTTCAACATGGCCCCTTCATGGTCATGCTTCTGGAAGAGCTTATGGCCCTCTTCCTTCACCTCCTGTGACATACTAATGAAAATAGCCGTATCTTCATCGAATGCTTTCGAGTTTCTCTCCGGCCCCTTGCTCGGTTTCGAATGAGCACCACTACCTTCCTTTGGAGACTCAGGTTTCTTCTTACCAATTGGCTTCCCCATCACAAAAACAGCTGTACACTACCAAAAATCCAAAATAACCTTAAAAATTAGACCTTAGCTCATTGACCAAAAACAAAACTAATAACCACACCCCAAAAAAGTACACCTAAACACCAAACAACAGAGAAAGTTCCAATCTTTCTATACAAAAGACATAAACATGTAAACCCAGGTCCAAATTTGCCTAAAATACCATGTAACATCAGATAACATCAACAAAGAACAAAACTTTATCTTTACAAAAAAAAAAATGACAGAAACAAATAAGCATGTACCAATACAACAGTACCCTCAAAAACAACAAAAAATACAAAATACCCAAGAACCATAAAGCACTAATATGAATATATTAAGTAACAGCAACAGCAAGAACAAAACTTTTTTCACTTTCAAGGCTTTTAACAGTGAAAGCTAACAAGACCCAAATGGCAGAATTAAGTAAAGTCACCAATGAAACAGCAAAGTTCATAAAGTTGCTACTAATATTTGTTCCATATGTAACATAACGTAAAAAAACATAGCAAGAAACTACTTACTACAGTAGTAAATATGTACAAGAGCTGTTAAGGGTAAGATAAATTTGAAGGGATAAACTTACATGAGGAATAAACAGAGTGAAACAAGCTTAGACAAATGAACGTCTTTTGAGAAGACAAATTTAAGACAGAAAGACAGACCAAACAGAGAGAGAATGTATTCCAACACTGCATACGATGATAAGTTAAGTTAAAGCAGGTATTGTGTTTGTGTCTAGAGTAAAATGAATACTATAGTATAAAATAATAATAACGTACAGAAATAGAATAAAATGTGGTAGGCTGACACAGGAAATATTAAAATGAGGTGTTTTTGTAAGAGAAGAAAGAAGAAATGTAACGTATTTCTTTTATTTTCTTTTCAAAATACTCCGTAATAAGTTTAATAATGGGTTTTTGTTTTGTGTAAGCAAACTGGTCCTTTTGGTTTGGTTTGAAACTTTGGTAGGTAATGGCTTAGGGTTTTTGGTCGGTTTTTCTGTTTTACTTGCCAAGATATACGTCAACCAAGTACAGCTGATGGTCCCACGCGATTCATGCCAGCGCGTGCAAATTTCTAGTAGTTCTTTAAATTTGTGGAAGAGATGCAAAGGGAGAAAATGAGAAAAATAATTGAGAGAATGTGATGTGTGATATAATAATTTAGTTAAGCCATATTCACAAGATTAATAATTTAGTAGGGACCTATTATTATTGATTCGTTATTAGTGGATTACTCTATGTAACCCCAACCCCAAAGAAAAGGGGAAAAAACGACGTTGTTTATGCGATTTTGTTTGAATGGGTTTATTAGGTTGAGAAACATATATATTTACAGAGACAGTAAGTGGATTAATTAACTCATCCAAAGTAATTTTTTTCTTAAAGAAATGTTAAGTTCTCTCCGGTTGATAGAGGATTTTAGTTAATTGAGTCCGTATATGACCTTAAAATTATACAAAAGAAAAAAAGAAATTGAAAATTAGGAAATTTACCATTTTGGGTACCTGACCTATACCATAATACCAAACTAGGGTCCAAAGTATTCAATATGTCAAATAGGGTACCTGTACTTTTGAACGTTGTACCAAAATGGGACCCTGAAAAGTTTTCTGTCATATAAACTGTCCAAATTAGGGTCATTTGAATAAATTTCCATGCGAGATTTGTCAGCATTGTCACATAACCCCTACAATAAGAAAACTAAACGGAAACATGTATTTCTCCATAAAATACACTCTTATCCTAATAAAACATAATCCCACTTAAAAGCACTATCTCTCCTCCACTTTCTCCTCTCTTTTGTCTCTCTCTTGGAGTTTATCTTCATATCAATGATGCAAACAAATGCTGCATGCAAAATTACTCAAATGACCCTAACGTGGACAGTTTCTATGATAGAAAACTTCTCGGGGTCTCATTTTGGTACAACGTTCAAAAGTACAGGTACCCTGTTTGACATATTGAATACTTTGGACCCCTGTTTGGTATTATGGTATAAGTCAGGTACCCAAAATTGTAAATTTTCTAAAAATTAATATAGTCAATTTTGGAAAATAATCCAAAATAAGCATTCAACTAACTATAATTAGGAAAAAGCTATACTTAGTCGTTTGACATAAGAAAATTTATACACAAAATTTTAAACAAAATTCAATACCATAATAGCATCCGTACAAATGCCTTAGTAATAAACTAATAATACATAATCAAGTAAATGTATGTTTAAATTGTCAAATATTTGAGCAATATTTCTTCTTTTGTGTGGTTAATGTGCATACACTGAAATGAATGGTAGAAATGTAAATTTTTACCATACATTTATTATATGGTAAAATCTAATTAAGCTTGATTTTTGGCCGTTGTTGGAATGAGGATTTAAGAAATCATATGGTTCATATTTTCCATTACTATCAACTATTTGGTGACCACAAGAAAACTATTTAGAGGTTTCTAGATAAAAAGTAGTGAATGCTCATTGGTATATGCATAAAAAACTTACATGTATCTAGTGTAAGTTTTGTTGTAATATATGTGTAATTATCTTTTTCAATTTATCAATTTTGATTAAAGAGTAGTAACATATGCGTAAAAGTTAATGATTGTTGTTTCTAACTTAAACAAAGGACTTTTTTTAATTCATTTACTCTTCAAGTCCAAATTTCAATTGCTTTTGATTTTGTTTTTCTAATTTGAGCAATGTTTGGGTCACGCGCTATCAAAGAGATGACTTATCAATTCATACCAACAACCAATCCATCTGTTTATGCATGATGTGATTATGATGATGAAGCATTGAAGCCAGATAAGTGGAGAGACCCTCCAATCCTTACAGCCAGATTCTACAAACAGACAACTCTTCCCACTCTTTCCCCCGCTCCTCTCATTTATCTTTTCTATCTTTTCTTCTATAGAAAAAAAAATTATAAAGGTTTCGATTTATTGTGTCTTATTATTGGACTTCTTTTTCATCTTCCCTTTTTCTTTTGGTGACTGAGTTATTGAGTTTGGTGTGACCTCAAATCCCAAATATGATTTAGCCACTTTTGGTTCATTTCTAGTTTTCTACCGACAAAAGTTGTACAGAAAAGTGTCAAAAAGCCCGCCACCTTAATAAACCAAGATATGATAGATGCTCCACAGTTTCTTACAAATATTTAGCAGTATTAAATCAAAATTAAATAATTAAAAAAAATATAAATGGTGGTATTGTCCAACTCACAAATCCACCTAAAGCAAGCAGGTCCCGATCTCCCAAGCTGTCTCTATCTCAGAGCTTGCGTGATTTAAGTCTTTAAACTTCTCATTTGTGGTGCAACTAATCAAAAACTTTATTTGATGCTGTCACACTCATTTTTAATGTTGAAATAATCTCTTCCTTATTCTCCTTTCCAATGACATATGGCTAAGAAATGAATATATGGAATATCAGCTTATTGTCGAGCTTTGGACCCTTGACCTGGTTCAAGATTTTGTGTTATTTTCTGCTCAAATGTTAGAAGATACTGTACGTGACAATTAAGATAATTAGCCAAGGCTAGTCTCATTTGCAGGAAAGTCGCGTCAACTTTGAGATTCCATACGAGAAGGATATCCAGGTGCTTCAATGTGAGAAAGCTTGATCAAAGACAACGACTACAACCCACACACACAGAAATGGCTATCGGAACCAAGATATGGACATCTGCCTGCTGCCTCACTCTTACCATTTCGTCTATTCATTAGCAGATAGTAAGTAGGATACTAGTATTTAACAAAAACCAAACAATAACAACAACAACCGAGTGTAATCCAAGTTTAATGGGCCGAGGGTGCTCGGGGGTTGGGATGTACGCAACCTTACCCTATTTAGGATTTGACGAAAACCGACATTAGAAATCTGCCTGTTTATATTTCTTTGTAATAATTATCCTATCCAAATCGAAATTTAACTTAACGAAACAAACTCCAAGTTGAACTAATAAGATGAGGTGGTCTGAAAGAAGCTCAATTAGATAAAGCCCAAACATTCTAAAAAGCTCAAATCGATCTAGAGATTTCAGGCTTTCAGCACATTTTGTCACGTAGACTCGTAGAGACAAGCAGGGAAAGTTGTGAGTTGTGTGAACGCCTAAAAATGACATGCACATCTCCAATCCCCTAAACATTTTCACTTCAAAATAAAACGATTTAATGGACAACATGAATTTGTATATTCAGATCACGATATTGCTGCACAATGACAAAACTGTATTGTTGTGAACAACCTCTCAATCATCAGTTACCCGCGAGGCCGTGTCTCACTATAACAAATGAAATTTACATTAGATATCGACATTATGGTTAGCATTAAGTAGCTATATCTGGTTAGTTTCAGCATCTATAAACCTTCACAACTCACAAAGTCGAGGGCTGGACAATGAAACTAGCCCCATGTTCTCTGCCCTGAGAAAACATATACAATGTCTCCTGGCTCAAAAACCAGTCATCCGCTAGTTCAGTCAGTCATTTGGCTATTGACTAATCACATCCAGAATATATTTAGCATCATGTAGTAAAGCTCTTCACAATTAAGAATAGCACTAAGCAAGAGGCCTGGGGAGCGAGCCACTACTAGAGAAGCAGCAAGCTAACAAGCCTGGGATCCCGCTGTACACAGGTTGGGCAATATCCCTCCCTCGTTTCTGCATAACTCGCAGAAACTCGTCTGCACTCAAGTTGCCATCGCTATTTGCATCGAACACATGGAAAACAACGTCTATGACATTGTCAGTCAGGGATACACCGCACACCTGCCATTCCACATCATAGTCAATTAACAGGACGAAAGTAATTAAGGTACAAAAGAGGAGAAATAACCGAAAATGGAGAAATTCAAACGAGGAATAAGTTAGCACAAGCATTTTACCACCATGAACAGGTGACACCTTCAGCATACGGGGAAAAGGAAACAAACAAAACAGACGTCCAGACATCCGATTTGTCAAAACCCACCACCACCACCAACAACAACAACCCAGTGTAGTCCCCATTCCGTGGGGATCTGGGGGATCAGGATGTATGCACCCTATCCCCTTCTTTTAGGATAACAGAGAGGCTGTTTCCGAGAGTGACTCTTGAGGCTTGGATTCATAGCTCTGCAACTTCTCTAAAAAGAATAAGTACTAAAGTTTTTTTTATAAAGTTTCGTTTAAACAATTTTATGTAGTCCATACTCAATAACCACAAAAGTGAAAGATAGAATACATCTTTCAACATCATCAGCAACGGACAAAACCTACTGAAGCTGAGGGAAAAAGTAAACTACTATGAAAGAGTGAAATGCGTTACCAACCCAAAGAGAATATCAGGGTTCAACCTCTGATATCACTTTATCTTCTGTTTGCTAGGTGATTCGTCTGGCATAAAGATTCAGGGCCTAAGTAAGGCAACTTAGTCATCACAAAAGAAATACCAAAATGGCTTCACTATTCCCTGACAGGTAACTGCAGTATACCCACCCCCACCCCCACCCACACACCCCACAAAAAAACAGAAAGAAAGATGAATTACCCATTTAATAATAAGAGATCAACCCTCAATTAGTGATACTTTGCTCCAAAACAATGATCCCACACATAAGGAATAACATATAACAAGACGGCCAACCTGAGATGCAGCTCTTTGGAAGTCAGCCTTTGTCAACAACCCAGTAACTTTACCGAAAGCAAATAAAGCCACAGCAAAAGGCTCCAGCTTTTTCCGTAGCTCAGCAAATGTGTGGAATTCCTCTTCTGAAATGTGCATACTCTTAAGGCCAGGGTCATTGTCTAATTCATCAACCCGATCAAGTAACTTGTTTATGTGCTTTAGGTCAGCAGAAGCAACCATTGATAGAGCAAAATCTTTGGCTGATATGCTCCCCTGTGATTTGTAATCATAATGGGAAAACTCTAATCTCACCATCTGAAAATGAAACACCACAACGCATTTTATGTCAACAACCCAGTGAGAGAGGGGAAGAAAAGAAAAGAAAAAAAAGAAGAAGAAAGATACAATTGGCAAAAAAAAAGAAGAGAGAAAACTAAACATATACCCATGTACAAACTTACTTCATCATGTAGTTGCCTTAAAAAGTCAACAAACTTATCAAGTTGCAATTTTTTGTTACCATCTTCGCCAAAGAAGTAGTTAACCAGGCCTCCGTTTTCTACAGAACCTCCAAGTTTCATTCCAGTTCGAAGGCCATCACGGTGAGAGGCTCCTTGTCTATTTTGACCTCTCATCCAAGCCATCACTTTTTTGAACTCATCCCGATCAATCTCTCTGTATGTAGAAACACAGTCAGCAGCTAATAATAAGACATGCCTAAGAGCAACAAGTACTATAAAATCCCTTAGCCACATAGGCACATATATGCAATAGAAAGTTACAATAGTCAAAGCTGCATTATGGATCATGAACGTACCCACTGTTATCAGTATCAAACATCTTGAAAGCCACATAAAAGCTTGTTTCTGGGATGCTGAGAAGGGTTACAAAAAAAATGTACCTGTCACAGAGACAGGAACAAATAATTATTAAACATGGACTGAAATATTTCAAAAAACAGTAACCGAAGAATTGCTAGCAGTAGCAGCGATTTAAATGGGAAAAGAAGTCACACACGGATGTCTAAACATTGAGAAGAATTAAACAACTTACTCTTTGAATGATATAAGCCCATCATTGTCCACATCAAAGAGCATAAAGAGCTCTGACGGAGAACATCTTAAATGCCCAGGCTGTCTCTCCCCTGGAAGAGACCCTTCTCGGACAAGGTGAGAATCAGAGGGAGGAAAAACAGGAACAACTGCCCGCATCAAATCTGCAGGCGTCATTAAGACCTCGCCTTCGGGACTTTGAACAGAGGCAAAATACTCGAATACCTACAGGTCAGTTTAATGACAACATAAAATGAGCTAAACCATATATCCAAAAAAAATCAATAAAAAGTTGGAGTAATTAAAACGCTAATCACTCTGGACACTCCAGACACCTTCACCAATTGAAAAGGAGGATTAGCTGAACCAGGAACATGGATATATCTTGAGTTGACATCACCAATTCAATTAAGCCTCATCCAAAAATTCACTTTAAAGACAGAAAAATAAGTTCATGGTCAATATCAAATGCATCCAGTAGGAATTAACTTTTCAATGCAAAATGTCAATAGCTTGTTCAGAAGCAATAAACTGTTAACCCATCCACTGAAGGTCTTGAACTCCGGGACCGCACTGTGTATGTCGGCCGCCAGTGCTTTCGCCTCTCTGGGCATGAGCGATAGCGCGTGAATGCCATTTCCTTGAATGGCTAAGATTGCTATTATTCCAAGATTTGATTACTTCTTTTTTTCGCCCCAAAAAGAGGTAGTAACTCGTTCCAAGCTATCTATTTGAGACAAAAATATTAAACAAACAAATGCTAGCATAGTAGGATGAAGAAATCACTAAGTTGCTGATGTACGCATGACTTCATGCTACCTAAGAGGCTACGACAGTACAATTTGATACAGCAAGCATACGAAGTTTACAGCTCAGGTAAAAATTAATAATTGAAAATGATTTCCAGTCTAAATCTACCTTTTCTGGAGGGCTCAGAGTCCTTATGCGTTTCTCATAGTTAAAGAAAATCTTCCTCCTATAAGCCTCTGTCAGATAAGAAAAATAGAAAAGTCTGAGGACCCAAATGTAATACTATGAGATAGAATCAACTAAAAGCACAAGAAATTTTGAAACAGACAGGTGTCCAGTCATCAAACGTAGCATATCGAAGGTAAGAGAGAGCAACTTTTCTTAATCGAAGTCA
>ONZK01000477.1:49933-62728 GCA_900322385.1 Pharnaceum exiguum
GGGGGGGGAACGACCGAACGACAGAAAAGAACTTATTTCCAGCTACAAGCAATATCTCTACCTTCGAATAAAAGAAAATTCAAGCATCATAAATGTAGCTAGAGTGTAGAGACCGCAGCCAAAACCAAGACAAGGTAAAAACAAACCAGCATCAGCAAAAACAAAGCTATTATGACTGATCTGAAACATCTCACTACCACAGGGCTATCTGTGGATGCAAGAGATAGCTAGAGAACCATGTTAACAATTGCTTTCATTCAACTTATGAACTCAAATCAAGAATGAGGCCTCATTCTACTCTAGATTCACAAATCACATGTACCAAAAGACTATGATTATTGATGCCTTCGCCTAAACATCACTAATCCAGTATCATATCCTCACAATTGAGTCAATAAGGATATTTTAAGCAGTGCTGGGGATCCTATGTTACCCCTATCTGGATAAAAAGGCCCTTCAACATGTCCATTTGTCCAATATTTAGGAGATATGAGACTCAGATGCTCCTCACCAAACCAAACAACTGTGAGTAAGTGAGTCACCAATTCCCGTGCCCTTCTTATTTAAATTTTTGGTTGTAGAGGTCCCAGCCTTATCAGTTGACGACATCTCTGACTAAAAGTAAAATACCTTGTGCTCTTGTTTCTACTCTTCTAGACTACTCGTAATTACTATGTACATTTTCATTTTGTCAGACTATGTTTGCTAAGCTGAAATGAAAGGTACTATCTGGACTCCGGAGTCAATTGAATATGTTAGACCATCTCACTGTATCTTAGAAGTTACTATATAAAAGTGCATCGAACACCCATTTTGACAATGGCCAGGTAACGCAAATCTCAACTTTCAGTCAATACACACAGAACTTGAAAAGGCAGAAAAAACTTGTCACACTTCACATGGGGAGGTAGACAGCATTTAGCATAGTTAAAAGTATGTATTACATATTGTTAATTGTTAATGCAGTAGGTATGAAAAGTCCTGTGTTGTGAAATCCAGGAAATGCTACATACATGATATACACAAAGTAGCAGTGAGGACTGAGAAGCATGCTCATACATA
The DNA here is from genome assembly GCA_900322385.1 of Pharnaceum exiguum. Lineage (NCBI taxonomy): Eukaryota > Viridiplantae > Streptophyta > Magnoliopsida > Caryophyllales > Molluginaceae > Pharnaceum > Pharnaceum exiguum. The sequence continues at coordinate 50,996 of ONZK01000477.1, forward strand.
AGCCTCCTCCCTATAATCATGGGACTTCCCTTTCTTCTGTTCTCAAAAGGGGACTACGATGCTTGTAACAAGCATAACGTATTTTGAAGGTTCAAGTAGAATCAATCATGAACCGACGATAAATTCCACAAATCCAAACCAACAACCTTACATGCGGGCCAAAATCAAGTCCAAAGCATGTGAACAAAGCTTTCTAGCTTGATTATGAATTTATGATGAACGTGACTAATAATGCAATTCATCACGTCCCTAGAAGCACTCAGAAAATAAAACCTAAGGAAAAAGAAAGGCTATCAACATTTCTGAAAACTAAGAGAAACCCTAAGACTAAGTGAAGGAGCTAAGCAATGGAATGAAATACCTTTTCAGCCATCCTCGTCTTACCATATTTAACCAAGGTCTAAGGAGGTGTAATATTAAGTAGTTTGCGTCTGTCAGTACAAAAAGTTTCCTACACCAGAAAAGCTCGGGTAAAGTTTGATGAAACCTAGTCCGAAACATCAAGTCAACCTTCAGTTTAGATACTTGACACCATTTGCCCCTCAATTGATATCTAGATCGAATTTACAATCCAAATTCCAAAGATATTGCACTAGCCATCAAGTCACAGAAAAGCTTGCCTTCGGCAGTTCTAAAGGCTAGACCGCCATCTTTAGGTCCACCTATACCATGTGTAGTTGTGTACCAGTGAGTTTTGAAACAATTGACTCCGCTCATAAATTCAATTCCGAAATACCAAACCCACTCACTATTGGAACATAAACAAGCCACTTGAAATCAGTCAAGGTCTAATCAGATTGTCACAGCATACGACTACTCAGTCTACTCTCCACCTCCATCAATCAAATTTCCTCATTCTCCCTTTTCGGTCTCAAAACCACAGTAACTACTCCCTCTATGCCAAAGAGATATTAAGTTTGCAAATGCTGTGCTACACAGTCACTTACGGCCAACCATGCCATATTTCTTTTCAGTTATTCATCACTTCCAAACCCACAAGATGCATGCAACAATCAACATGTATCTAAGCATCTAGCACCCTTCCCAATCCCAGGAAAAAAAGGGCAGGAATTTTCTATGTAGCAACGCAGAAACATAGAAACATTTTAAATTGTTTAGTAACTATGTACCAAGGAGTAAATGCCTTGCACATATGGAAGCAAATCCAAGCAAACACAATTGTCTCTCTTTTTATTATTTTTGGCTGCCTACCACATACTTTTTTACACCTAACAGAAACACAAAAAATTGTGTGAACCCGTTTTATATATAAGACTGGGTATTAATGACCCCTCGGATACACAATAACGACCCATCAAGTACACAATAATGACCATCCTTCCCAGTCTCATATATGAAACGGTTCACACAAATTTTTCTAAAACAAAATAATTAATAATCATACAACAAAGATTGGATTTTTTAAAATAAAAAGAATACCCAAGTTGCATTATTTGCATATCAACCCAAAAATCTCATCTTTCCACATAAATGCATCATAAATAAAAATACCCAGATGGAGAATTTTGCAATAAATAAAGCTGAAACAAAAGCAAACCCAGAAAAGACAAACCTCCAAAGAGGAAGGTGGGAGCCTGAGAGGGGAGAAAGGAGGAGAATCCCTCTTTGCCTTTGACTTTCTTAACGAAATCATCAACAGCATTACAAAGCGAAACACATTTCGTAGTATTATTGTTGTCATCAGTAGGGGAGAGAAAGTAGTAGACAGCTCCAGAGCTGGACGCAGCAGCAATAATACCAGATACCCATTTCAGAATGGAAGACGTTGATGGGTTTTGATGATTGGTGGAGGAAGGTTGTGGAGGGTTGATTGTGGAGATTGTGGACAGGTGGCGGATTGTCAGACGTTGGATGGATAAACGTGATGGTGATATTGATGATCTTGCTAAGTGGTGCATTGGATTGGATTATATTGGGTGAGTTTGACTTTGTTTGACGACTTGACTTTGGTGATGATGTGTTTGTTGTCTGAGTTTTGGTTTAATGGTTTGGTTTGGTTGAGATGATGTTATTGTTATTATATTTTTTGGTTTTGTTTTATTGGTAGAGAGGAAGGGAAGAGACCATAGAATTGGATGTTAATCTGTGAGCTGATCTGATCAGGTGCTCAGTTTCTGTTGTTTTTGTTTGTTTGTGTGTTTCTGTTTCTGTGAGCTGACGGGATAGGAATTAGGATAGAACGCGGTTTCGATGCATGGAATGGAAGATGGCAAGTTGAAAAGCTAAGGCCCCGTTTGGTTTGAAGTATTTTTTTTTTTTGAGTGATTGAGTTGGGTTGGGTTAACCTACACCTTTAGGTTGGGTTGTCTCAAGACTCTCAACCTATGGGTTAGTGTTTAGTTGGGGTGAAGGTGGTGGTGATCGATTGAGGAGGCATGGGAGGAGAGAGACAGTTAAATTAAATGGGGTTGGTGAAATTCATGGAGTTGGCTCAACCCAACCCAAGAGCTCGTTTGATTAGATGTGGGAACTAAATTCCCATGGGAAGTGAATCAAGTGATGTATCCCATCAATTAGAACTTCCTAGGAATTAGTTAACTGGTTGTGTTTGGTTTGACAAAGGAAGTAGAAATGGATGGGAAGTAGCATAGGAAGTGTGAGTTACCTAGATCTCGTTTGGTCAGACAAGGGAAGTATATATTACTATGGGTAGTAGTGTTTCCCATCAATTAGTTCTTCCTATGAATTGGGTGATGGTATTTGGTTTAACACGGGAAGTGGAGTTTAGATTGGAAGTGGCATGGGAATTGTGGTTTACTTAGGGTACTCTAGGTGATCAACTTCATATGTGTTGTGGGAATTGTAAGTTCCTAGTAAGCAAATTCCTATGTAATTTGTTTAACCAAACAACACATTTTTCACTTTCTAGGAAATAGAAGTTCCCATGCACTTCATTGGTAACCAAACAAGCTCCTAAGGTACCCAATGTGAGCTACTTCCCATGTAAGGTGGGAAGTACTAGTTCCCGAGAAGTAAATTCATATGTCAATAGTTCAACCAAACAACACTACCATAATGCATTTCGCGGGAACTTCAACTTCCCTTGCTCCTGCATTCTAACCAAACAACCTCCAAATGCTCAAACAAACAACTTCAGTTGGGTTTGGATTGTGTCAACCTAACCCAATCCCTCAAATCTTGTGAACCAAACGAACCTTGAATCTTTTCTGAACCGACGGTCCGACTATGCTTAAGAGAAAAAAATTACTCTCAATCTCTCATTTTTAACTTTTTTTCCTAAATCACCCTAGCAAATCTATCGTATATCCGGGTGTACCTTCAGCAAGTCCCGTGTGCAAGCCCAAATTATATAAGAAAGGAAAAGAAAAAATAAAGAATAGAAAAAAAAATAAAGTAAAGAGCCGAATCAGAGTACGGATCAAGTGTACTCTTAAACTGGCTCTTGCATTAGAAAAATTATGATATTTTTTTTGAGAAAGTATGGTTTTTGATGGATACTATAATGAAAGATTTTCGATCTTTTACGTGTAAACTATTATTATCAATTCTATTAATGTGATTGTGTAATCTTGAATTATATTATTTTTAAATAGAAATGGATTTTAAAGTAAATCATATTTTTTGATCATGCAAAGTAAATCATATTTTATGAATGAAAAGGGAATACGCAATATCTTCCACTGGCGTTTTTTCAAAAAAGGTTTTAGGTAATGCCTATTCTGGAAACAGTCTTCCGATTTTTCAAATCGGGCTAAGGCTGTGTACATCAGGCTCCCTCAGTGCACCATCTGAGATGGGATTTACTGGGATTGTTGCGAACATCAGGCTCCCTCAGTATCCCATATGAGATGGGATTTATTGGGATTGTTGTTGTTTTCAGGTAATGCCTTATAAAATATTTTCTGCTTATTAAAGTCAAATATTTATGTAAAAGTGAAGGCGTTACACTCACTTTCTAAATATAAGATCAAAAAAGCTGTCTTTTTACCTCACCGTTTACCCAACTGTAGGTCAAAGCATTTTCAACAACAGCTGCCACACTTATCAAACTTTGATGATTCTAACTTCCTAGTAGATAGAAGAGAAAATTGGATGCATGCAGAGATAAATTTCTATCGGTGACATGATGCGATGGTGAAAGGAGAGAAAAAAAATTAGAAGATCGATGGTGATAGTGGAGATCGATGGCGATGATCGATGGCGATGATCGATGGTGATGATCGATGGCGATGGTAATGATCGATTGAAGGAAGAGAAAGAGAGGTGAGGAAAGAAGAACGTATGTCTTTTACTGTTTCGTTAATGATCACGCGAATAAAAAGAGGCTATCAATTTACTGCTATTTTTTTATATACAAATACACAGTGCTTAAATAAAAGAGCACTATAAGATGTCTTTCAACATTGTGTATGTTTTGCTTCTTCTTTTTTACACTGGCGATCAAAAGCGCTTTTTCGACAAAGTGCTCTATATTAGGCGTTGTATATACCCGATGTATTGAATGACCTCCGACAGCTACAACAATCCCAAGTTAGTAAGTTAGCCCTCAATATTACTCTTTTTTTTTGATAGCAGGCCATCAATATTACTCTTACCAAACACAATAAAGAAATTTTTTGACATGTCAAAAATACTATTATAACTACAAAATGCTAACTGATCATGCTAAATGCTCTTTGCTAAACAAGACTTAAAAGGTAAAATCTTCTTTTAGATCTTATGTTTCGAAAATGCTTACTTTCGAAACGACTTATCCTGAAAATACATTTGGAAAAACTATTAAACACCCTCAAAATATAAAAATGATATTGAGAGTAATTTGAAAGCTGTTCAACTTCAATACCAAAGACAACCAAAGTCATATGGTTCAAATTTAACAAAACTGTATGCATTCTTATTCATGATCTGAGAAAAGGAATCCTATGGCTGGTTACTTCATCAATCCTATGCCCAACCTTATTTCCAATCTTGCACCATTTCTGATATTCTTATGGGTCCCTTCATTATCAATCGATCAAGCAATCACACAATTTAGATATTCACACTAACCATTTCCGACTCGAAGTTAGGTAACACCATCTTTTCCGGTCAATTACGTAAACTCTGTTACCAGTCCATTTGTCCTGTCCCCATCTTCTAGAAACAACAAGGTCCATTTTCAGCAACAATTAATTACTAGTCTTAATCACCATAATTGTAGGCTATAGTTACGTTCAATTCACCGCATCTTAAATTATTTCCACTAATTAATACCACGGCTCTTTTTATATTGTTCATCTCACAATCAGAAACTTCCTTTTCAACTTTGCAATTAGAGTCCAATTCACGGTTAATCGAATATGTCCCAAATATCATACTGTCCTAGTACACGAAATCACGTCAATATGTCATCATAGTGAGTTAGTCGCTCACACCTGCAAACTGACAAAATTAAACAAATCAAAAGAAAGGAAAAAACTAAATTAGATTCACTAACAAAGTCAAAAGAAGAAATTAAGAGTACCTGACAAGTGAGGCAACGAATCAATCCATCCGTAAATGACGGCGTTCAACGAAATAGGAAGACGAATATGCCGACTTTTAACGGAATAATCGAACTTGACGGAAATCGTTAACGAAGATGGCCGACCTCAACGACTGCACACCACACACAATACACAGTACGCAACGATCAAAATAAATGAAATCAACGGAAAATAAATGAAAATGACATCAAATAATGCGAAAAGAAAAGATAAAAAATGAAAATAGATTCAAGTCCAAAGTCCTTAGAAAAAATTGAACAAATTCTACTTGAATTAAATCTAATTAATTCTCAAATACTGATTAATTAGAGTTTAATCCAATCTAAATAGAATTGTATCTTGCTCTTTTTTGTTGTTGTTGTTTCGATTTAAGCTCGTCTTTGATCCTTGCTGTGTAACGTAACTGTAAACTATGCCCTATAATAACTATGTACAATGGAAAATGAAATTTGTCTAACGAACAACAAATCATCAACCAAACCATCATTCATCTCTTGTTTCCTGTCTTGTCGTATCTTTCTCGAAAATCCCGTCCAATGCGCTCCTACACGTGTCTTAGCGTCAAGCTACCGACAAATAATTATACCATACACCCAGGTGCACCGTGCAAGTATGGCGCGATTCATGTAGCGTAAGTTACACGTTACGTTACACGCCACAGTCTTGAGCCTTGGACATGACGGATAAGCGACTAGGACGAGGTTGGAAGTCCCATCGTCTACGCTGCTGGTGGGACGAGGGGCGAATAAGAGCCGTAAGGGCCCGCTTGACCCAATCACCCTCGACAGTACCAATACGTACGAGGGAATTAGTCATAGCGGACCTACGTAGGTTCAGCCTGCTCGGGGAGCAGCTGAACCTATTACCATTGTTATTGTTATTAGTATTATTGTTGTTCCGGTGCATGGCGCACCGGAACGAGCCTGGATGAGAAGTGGGGGAACACATGCAAGTCCGCTTTGTCGTCGGGACTTGCCTAACATGATGGTGATGGTGGTGGTGATGTGGGTGGCGGTGTTGGTCACGGACGGACACACGTGACGTGGGGGAGAGAGGGCGGTTTTGTAGGGACAGCCGGAAGGAGGGGACCGACGCGCTGGGGGTCGACGTGAGCTGCACGCGCGTTGGTGATAATGGTCGGTGGAAGATTGATGTCGATGTTGAGAATGAATCCAACGGCTGTGAGTGTGAATGTGACGATGAGAAGGGATCGGACGGTTTAGATGAGGTGAGGGAAAAAGGGTCGGGTCGGGTTGATAGGGAGAATTTGAGTGGGGGTAGAACCGGCGCGTTGGTGCGGGAGCGCGTGGATGATGAAGATGTTGATGAGGGGGAGGGCATTTTGGGGATTTTTAGAGGAGGGGAGGGGTAAAATGGGAAGGAAGTTGAGGGGCCCCAGTTGAGGGGAAAGTTTGGCAAACTGCGTTACAAGAGGGGGGAGAGGGAGATTTATAGCAAGGGAAAGGGTGTAAATTAGAAGGGTGGTTTGGTAATTTAGGGTGGGACAAGGGAAGACTTGGTAAAGTGATCTAACGGCTGAGATTGCGTGGTGTGTAAATGTGATGGGTACGGGAATCAAGCCGTTTGTCTAACGGGAAGATCGATCGTGGCCTACTTGATGGGTTGCCACGTTTTGGGGAATAATTATTCTGTTTTTTTAATCACGGCGGTGGCTTGTTTCAGACTGAAGAGCATTGGGAAGTTTCAACAACTCATAACATGACAGCAAAGAAATGTGAATGCCAATGTGATGAAAGGAATTTATGGACCGTTATGGCATATGGTTATGGTATGAGATTATTGACTGTTGACATAGGAATGACCTGAATGGGTGAAATGTTATGTTCATTTGTCAAGGAAACAAAAGATATTCATTTGGTAGGACACTAGGACTGCAGGGTGGTTGTTAAATGTTGATTTGTGCAGTTGTGCTTGGTTTATTTTTAGAAACCGGTGAAGAATAGTTTCCGCTATCATAGGAAGAAGGCTTTTAGCATGCCCTGATTATTAGGTAATTGTTTGACTGTATTAGATGTGAGTTTAGCTGTAACTCATATGTTTCCGAGTTCTGACTTTCTCTTGTCACAGCTATGAGAATTGGTTCATTGGTTGTATATGAGAATTGAGAAATCCACCTATGAGCAAATTTCGTAAACGGTGTACACGTCACCGGGTGTACCTAAGAATTGAACAGTTCACTGTACTGAGGCTGCATAGTGCATACACGTCTGAGAGGAATAATTTTCTTCTTGGGCACATGATTGATGATATATAATGAGAGAAATCTGTGGGCATCTGGTACAGATGGGCTTTTACTATTCCTGCACCTAAATTTTACAGTGAAGCAACCTCATTCCTACCAACTCAAAAACAGGTTAGACACTGAAACACAAGTTATACAACACATGACAACCCAGGCATGCCACAGCCAAAATATGCTTTAGACAGAAAAGTAACCGCATGTATGTCATGAGACCAGGGCAATGATTAGTGTAAATCAGTTAATTGACCACTAATACAATATGCATCAGCAAATGTCATTCCTACACTATTTCCTGCCACCTTCCCTGAATCGACGCCTTGTGTACAACCGATACTTACGCTCCCTACCATACACTATCCAGAAGATTAAGGACAGCATTACGGCGAAAGAGACCATAACCAGGCCAACATACACCCATCTGCTATATGTTATGAGACCAGGGCAATGATCAGTGTATATCTCTGTGAAGGTGTCCCTCACAAATGAGCAGTCCTCTAATGACATGAGGTCCGGGCCATAGTTGTATAAGCCGTAACTCACATTTACAGCCGCAGCCATTTGACCATAAATGACAGGTGTTAAGCGGCCTGTCGTGATGCAAATCCCATTTGGATCAGCCTGGCACACATAGTTACTCCAAACCTGCAGGATATGAGGATATCGGAAAAATGACTCTGAATTGTAGTGTACTAAAGATAATGTTGAGGATAACAATCTGTCATTATGTTGGAGAGTTTTGTTTCCTCTTGAGGTTTGCTCAAATTCATATCAGAATTTCACCAGAAACAACCAAGGTTTCCGACTGATATGCTCTAGAAGATTTAGAGGCAATACTTCAAGAGTCAAAACTTCCATCGAAGCTAATGTACAGAGTTACAAGGAGTGTTGCAGCAATGGTAAAGACGAGAACACTTCCGAGCCTCTTTTTCTTCTTTTTTTTTTTTTATGGATTCTGTGCTTTCTAACATAACATTCAAGTCATGGCATTCATCGAAAAGAAGAAGAAGAATGATATAGCGTTGTTACCTGCGTAGCATTGCCCAAGCTGACTTCACCTCGGGAACATGGACGGTCAGACAGATCACCAAAAAAGGGGTTGCAAAGAAATGGCACCAGAGGTCCAGATTGATTATAGTAGAAAGGTTTAAACTGAGGCCCGAAATTGATGTTGGAGACGTTCGATATGACAGAATTGACGACCTCCACTAGCTGAGAGGAAACTTCTTTGCTGCGCTTCAGTGTTTCCTGTGAAGTTGCAGGGTCCACACAAGGGAGTATCTCGTCTAGTGCAGTGTGAGATGAGGGGCTTTCTACCCATTGGTGCATTGCAGCACAACTGTCTGCAGCCACACTGATCCATTTAAGAAGTTAGAATTCACTTTGGGGAAAGAAATAAAAAAACTGTAACAGTGATAAATTCCTCCAATCCGCCAGTAATGCAGTTTTGATGAGCGTGGCTAGAATGCTAGATCATGTTTTGTCAAATTAGAGAATGAGAGATACCACATAAAAGACATTTGTACAAAGGTACAACAATTCTTATTGATCCTATTTTAGTCGAAAGAGGAAAATCCAGCAGGAAGTTCCAGATTAATTACAGGCTCACAGGATATGCATTTTAACTCGTGCCACAGAGCTAACATCACTAAAATTATATGCTCACTACTTCACCAATTTTAATGCCAAAGTAATGGTAAGGAAGAAGATATAGCGTGCGGGCACTTACTTGTGGAGAAGGAGAAAGACTCCACACAAAATAAGAGTCCCTGTGACCAAAAGCCATCCAAAAACTACAAGGCTGCAGGCATTCAGTGATATCATCAATTAGAAAACTATGATCAATGCAAATCGCTTCCAAGCTCTATATAAGCAAACTAGATTCCAGAGATCAAGGATTTAGCCACTCACGTGTAGACAAGGACTTGCATGCCAAATACTGAAAACACTGAAGCAAGAAGCAGAAAAAGAATCAGCGAGTTTACTTCACTAGGTAAACAAAAGAATTTTTCATGAGAAGATATGACCAAAGTAAACTTACAGAATCCAAGAAAGGCAAGGAACAACATAATTGCCGATATTATGATGACGGTGAGCCTCCTGCACAACATCAAGTATTTCTGTCACTTTACTAAACGTACTTTTATGTAAGACACAACAATATAAAGTTTGTTCTCATATTTACATGGAACCCAAAACATCTCGAATATCATCAGCAGTGTCAGTGGAATGGTGCTCAAGAAGGCTAGCCGAGGCGTTAATTTTCATATCAATTTCATCTACGTCAGTCTGGACATTCGATGGAAGGAAGATATTCTGAATGCCTATCTGCTTGGCTGATGAAAGGTAATATGAGACATTGTCAAGCTTCCAAACAGTTGTTTCTGCCTGATTTAAGAGATAATCCAAGGTTGATATTGTGCTGCGGTGGAACTTTGATTGACCAGAGTATAAAACAAGACATCCAATGCTGAAACAGGGGAGAAAAAGCACAGTGACACAAATTAATCCCCAAAAACAGAAAAAAGAAAAGAAAGAAAGAAAAAAGGGCTTGTCGAAGATAGAGTAAGAGGAGATTATACATTGCCATAAGTGTGAAGAGCACAAGGAGTATAAGAGATAGCGCATAGGCTACTCGTGAATAACCCAGGGGCTCTCTTCGGCAGCAGCAATGACAGAGGCACAAAGTCAGCAAACATATTCCGAAGACAAGGAACCAAACAGCAGAGAAGACAAACAAGGGTACGGCGGAGAAGGCTGCAGACTGCATCAAAAAAAAAAAATGAAGGTATTACATTGAATGAAGTAGTTCCAACTATCCAGAAAATAGTAAGTAATTCCCAAAAATCAGACCTAATATCAATAAAAGCAGCCAAGTTCCATTGACTAATATCTATAGTGGCATTTTGCTCATTAGTCATTACTACACTTTGTTGCCTGCCTTCAGAGCCAGGACTTTGTGCTCATTAATCCATATCTTCATTCTTTTCAGAAACTTTTAGTTTGATTTATTTTCTTCATAGTGAGTCCACTGCCAGGATGACCTTGTAGTAAATTACACTATCAATTAATCATAGTGTTTTCATGAACTGCAATTGAACTATCAGCAGCAGGGTAACCAATAGGCACATTTGAGGCTCTTCTCTAAGAACAAGTAATCTGAATTTTCACCCGCAGCCCACAGGTTTATTATGTGTTGTCCTCCACTCTCTTAAGGGTTACTAGAAGGAGCATTAGTTCGGACTGTGATTGACAAAATTGACACCACATTGTTTTAGTTACTAGTCTGCCTTCCGAGCAGCAGTCTCATAATACCCTTCTTTTCGGCCTAAAGATGACCACAATTTATTGAGAGAGATCTTAAGCTACAAATTATACTGTAACTGGGGGCTGGGTTGGAACCCCAACACTTGTTCGTGCTGCGTCATTTGTGGCTAAACCATCTCTTGTTGGTTTCTCTTTGTTGGGTATAGGAAAATTTAAAGGTGCAACATAGCCATTGATCTGCCTCCACCCCTAAGGTTTCAGCTCAAAACATTGTCGATGTACACGACAAAATTTCAGCTCAGTCAGGCACCATGTGCAGCTCGAGGATTGTTAGATCAAAAGAGCGGACTTTGAAAACAACCCACCCTATTTCCCTGACACTATCTCCTGTTTCTTGGCTGATTCACACCCTTGCAAGTATAACTCTTAACATCCTTAAGCAGAGTTTAAAATTTAATCATAGAATCTTTTATGCTGGCCCTGACCATCAAGTTTCAAAATTGGTAGAAGCTCTGCTCACATAAAACAACAACAAACAACAACAACAATCGAGTGTATCCCCATTAGATGGGGGTGCTCGGGGTCGGGATGTACGCAACCATACCCCCGTTTAAGAAAACAGAGAGGTTGTTTCCGAGATTGACCCATTGCTGCATTGAAGTACTCACTTCCAAGAAGCTCTGCTCACATGCAGTGTAT
>ONZK01000478.1:18900-34091 GCA_900322385.1 Pharnaceum exiguum
GTCATCTTTTATAGTATTTGTGAATGCAGCTTTTCTTATCATTTCAATCCTTTCTATAAAAAAAGATGGTGCATAGATGCTTTCTCTTCAATACAAAAAGAAACCTGATCAAAAACAACTCTTTCTCGACCTACAGAACATTATTGCACGGTTCTCCGTCTCATCTAATTTTTCAGTAGAAAAATCAAAATCATGAGTTAAAGTTGATGGCAGCAGAACCAGAATGCTTCTAGTGAATAAGGGAACAGGTGCCTACACTCAGCCGAAAGCGGGGAGGGGGGTATTGATCAGCTGACACCTAGGCAGAAATATTGTCGACAGTGTAGCTAATAGACTAAAGTGATACGCACACCAAAACATTCAAAATGCATGTATGATCAAACTGGAAAAGACATCTCCTTCAAAAAAAAAAATTGAGCAGTTGATCAATATGGTAATGCATTGTTCTGTAAATTATGCAGCACCTCATTCCATTTCCACTTTCACAGCCCTACAGTTCTACACGCAATGAAAATACATTTACAGTAGCAACAACGTTACCTATTACAGATGAGAGACATTCTGATACGGTCAGCAAGCATGCTGGAACATTGAACGCAAACATATATCGAGAGCTGCTGATACAGTATAGCCCTGGAATGATGTTTGTGTTTCGAATTCTCTTCAAAATTAGTTATCTTCCAACATCTGCTACACCCTGGAGCGAAGGATAACAGGCACACATAAGAAAATTGTGTGTTCGCATCGGGGGCTCTAGAGAGAAGATGAAGACGAAAATGTTCAGCTAGAAAACGAAGTACATAAAAAACAATTTTGGTCAGAAAAAGAAACATTGAACTATGAACCACAACAGAGAAAGAGAAACGGCAACAGTAGATGTAACTCACATTTTGAGTATTCGCTTACAATTCGAATCGAAATCAGATCTTCATCTTAAACAACTTTTTCTACTTCCTCAATACTAGCAGGGATGCCGATGTCCAACCTCATAGTGGGCTTATATTCCTCAGGAACTTCTGCCCCAGCTTGAACACACAATTCAACCACTGCAGGTGCCTGGCCATAGAAGCTGCGAAGCTCTGCCTTCAGCTGAGGAGCATTTAAATCAGGAACATGCCACACAAATCTCGGAGGTATCAGGTCATTTAGGACTGCCCTCTGCCAACCATGTTGTCCATTTCGTTGCTGATGCTTGTAGGCCCCACAATTTTGGGCCTTGTGACCTGAGGGGCCGACATGCACCTCTGGGCAATAACCACAAACCCTAACTGGATACATTTTCATCAACAAATGAGCTCCTTGTCTCATCTTTTCCCAGGCCTGGAGAGTCTCTTCTGCAAGAACAGTTATCTCTTCGGCACTAGATGGAGCTACTAGATCAGACTCGGGTATTTCATTTATTATAGGAAATCTAGGAGTTTCTGGTTCAAGATCCGGTAATTCAGATTCATCTGCATCAATAAATTCGCTCTTGCTTATCCGGATGATGCGCTTTCTTCGGCGCTTTGCAGGGTATTCTGGAATATCAACTCCAGCTTGGATACAAAGTTCAACAAGAGCAGGGATGCGAGGGATCGAAAACCTCTCCTCATGTGAAATGCGCCTCCTTAGACGGTCATCAAGGTGAAAAGCTTCCACAGGAACCAATATATCTTCCACCACAGCACCGCCCCAGTAATGAAGGCCTCGCCGAGGTGATGCACCTGGCCCCCTACAAGACTTGAATGGGTGCGGAACAGCTCCAATATGAATTTCATTGCAAGACCTGAAAATAGAGGCGCTTGTCAGCACCAGACATTACGTAATTTTGGGAGGAGGTCAAAAAAGAGGGATAAGGAAAGGAACCAAATATATAATAAAAAAGTTTCAGATATGTGAAGTTGATGCTGACTCTCATTAATCCAGGACATGTAAGTTTTATTGTGCAAGTAAATGTTGATAATGAATTTCTGATACAAAGTATTAACTATGGTGTTGCGAACAATGCACTAGTACACATATGGTCCACCGAGTAGAAAACACTTAAGGGAATAGATCACTTAAGATAAAAATGTTATAGGATTGCACAAGTGATTGATAAGATGGACATAAAATCACATAAATGTAGGCTCACATGAAGTCATTCTTTGTGGTCATGCAGGAGAGAAAGATGTGTAAATATGGAACAAAAGTTAGGGATATAAATTTTACGCGCATGCATGGACTTTCACGACTTTCAAGAGCTTCTTCAAATTGTTAATCAATACAACCCTTGCATTCAGAACATCATAAGCAACTGGTATAAGGCGCTTAACAACCAATCCGTTCTTTGGAGGTGGTACAGGTCCTCTAGGCTGGCGTCTGCTTTGCTTTAATCTTTCTCGGGCTGCTCGCCTCAGTTCCACTATAGGTACAGGAAAAGGCTTCTTCTTTGCATAGTATCTAGGAAAATCAGCATTTTGGGGATGTTCATTGCGAACAATGAAAGAAGAACGGCGTCCTGATTTCCGAGGGAAGATCTCCAATTTGAAGGGAAGTTTGAAGCCATAGCTACCTCTTTGCTGCAAGGTAAGACAATAACTTCATCATTAAGCAAAAATGAGAAAGAAACACACTCAATGGTATTCATAAAATCAATTATTAAAATGCTAAAAATGATGATCCAGGAAAGCAAGCATCTATGATTTTCAGCTTCGACCTAGCATACGACTACATTAATATTGGCTTAATCAGCTTCCGAGTCTTCTCACCAGTGAAGCAATGCCCAAGGGTCTTCTTTCATCGAAAAATTTCTCTCTGTGCATACAAGGGGTAAGGCGTGAACATGTTATCAAGATCAACCATGGCATGCTGATGTTGTTGTCGTTGAAAGTTGAAACAAAGACAATCCAAGAGAAGCTCAAAAGCATCCAAAAACTTAACAGTTCCTCATAATACAAAGAAAATCTGATTAATCCAAAGAACAGGCCAGACATATTTCTTGATACCAAAGTCAAATGCAGAAGATGGCATTGGTGACAAAGGAGTGACAACTTATAACTGAGTCCAGTGATCTTCAAAGAACTGAAAAATCAGATTATATGAGCAGGAACTGAAAAATCCCCTCCCGATGTGTTGGTCGGTGTCCTTAAGACTTTAACAGTTCATATCTGGAATTAATAAAGTTGACATGCGATGGAGAAGTGAGACAGAATCAACTTCTTCACAGAGTACTCTGAATGACGAGGGGTAGAGAGAAAAAGCTTATATCTAATCATCACACCTCTAAAGAATGAAGAAAGGAAAAATCAGAGAACACATTGAGCTTCAAAACCTTGGAATTTCTGAAGTAACATACTCTTGTTAGGGTATTTTGGCAATGCAAGGAACATTCACTAATATTGCTTGAAAGAGCAGCGCATACTGTTACATGAGAACGGATACCTGCGAAAAGAAACAAGAGAGTCAAACCTCGAAATAAGGCGTTACCACCCTCACAAAGAGATGGGAAGCACAAGTTCAACATGAATCCAAACAAGAAAACAAATACATTTGCAAAAGATACGGTCCTAGTTGAGATTATTACACACTAGCTACACGTCACTCAGGGCAGACTTGCAATCCAGGAACAGAACTTAAATAACAAACGCATCATAATGGAATGAAATATTTGACAGTTCGCGAGCAAAGACAGCACATTGCATCTGATAGACTGATAGTGGGGCAATATTGATCTCTTTCATAGCCAAATAATAAAAAGATTATCTCTTTCTATTCACAAGAAAAGGGTAAGGGGTACCTCCAACACTTGGGATCACCACAGTTGGCTGAAGATTGACGGATGGCATCACCAAAAGAATTCCTGATAAAGGACAAAAGATAGCACATAAAATAAGCAGATGCTGCAGCTTGACTAGCTGATAGCAAGTAACAAACTCTGGTATTTCCATTTTCATACACGGAAGCGGCGACTTTCTTGGATTTACAGATTTGCGGTGACTTTCTAGTAACTAGATTCAACATATTCACAACAGTAACATCCCTGTGTAATCCCACCATTGATGGGGTATGAAGGGTTAAAATGTATGCCGCCTTACCCCTGTGTGGTAAATCTGTTTTGGGGTATCCAGCCTGACTAATCCCATGGGCCCTAAAGGTAATGACCGGGAGAAACCTCCAATGGCACTAACGAGACTCAAACTTGGACCTCTAGAATAAATCTCAGACGTCTCACCAACTGAGCTACAATGACTTTGTTATTACAGATGACAATCACATGAGTGGTGATTGCTAGATCGATATACAACGTCCTGTAACTCCAAATACTCACCCAAGGCTATAATCATAATCAACGACGTCCATAGCGACAGACTGAAAAAGCTAGATGCAACATGATGACACAAATAGGCTCTCTTATGAAACAAGCTTTCAAAAGCTGCACACAACTGGTATCGATTCTATACAAACGGGCCTCAAACAAGTTAAGAGCGGTCGCAATATACCTCACAGGAAGTCTCTCTACAATGTCACTGATTTACTTTCTCTTCATCAAACCATTCCACATCAAACCCCTCTCCCCGCCGCTCTCCGGAAGTACATTTATATCTCTAAACTGTTTCTCTATCCCTAAAAGTAAGTATTTTACTTCCTCAAGCCATATTACTCCTCCTACTTTCTAATTTGGATTATCCTAAAATACTTTTTACTAGTTTGTCCCTACTTTCCAATAATTACTAGAGATTTAAGTTAAAGTTTCCAACTTTCCATTACTCAATTTAAACATCTATCAAAATTTAAGAGGAAAAAAAACCTCCTACCCTAACTGAGTGATACACTTGTACATGATGACCATTGACAGCTAAAGTAACTAAACAACTAAACAAATAAAGGCACAATCTTTCTCCTCCCAACACTTAGTTATAATTATACTCCTAATAAGCAAAATTCACAAGCTCACCTTTTCTCCCAACAAAACTAAAATTAACAATAATACAAAATTGAAATACCCATTTGCTCAAAATGTATAATTGTGTAAAAAAAGATGAGAACTTGCTAGTTAATAAACCATAGTATTGTCAAAACAAATAAAAAAAAAGAATATTACCTGCAGGAAAGTTTCACCTGAAAATGGGAAGATTTTATCTGGGTATGTATAATTTGGAGCAACAAATACAAGGGCAGCTTCGAATTGTGAAGTTGAGTAGTGAAGAGAGAGATTGGAGTAAGTGGATGAGTAAGAGAAGAATGTAAGTGAGGATTGAAAGTTTAGCTTATTATTAGCAAATTACTCCGTATGTGGATAAAGGATAGCTGAGGCATGAGAGGGAGTGTTAGTGTGTAAAGTACACTAGTCTTGAAACTGTTGGATTGATGATGATAAGGTCCCGATAAGGTGGTGTGGAGGGGAAACTGTAATTGTAAGTTTGTAACTACAGAGAGTTCTTTCATTTTTAAACTTTTATTATTCTTTTTTGGTTTATTGGATGCCAATAAATTGTTCCCTCACTTTTTCTACAAAAATTCTCATTTTACTCTCTTTTTTCTCCCTTGGTGAGAGTAGGGGTATTACTCGTTCGGGTTCGTGTCCAGTATAAACGGGTTGGAAAATCCTTAACCCATACCTAATCCATTGAATAAACGGGTTTTGGGACCTTGACCCAAACCCAACCCGTTTAGTTAGGCAGGTTAAACGGGTAACCCATGATTCGTTTAAACCTATATATAAAAAAATATCGCACATTTTACCTTGAAAATTACTTATATTTTCTAAAAGACCAAAAGTATTAAATATTTTCGATATTACTAAACATGTGCAACTTGGATTACTAAATAAGAGTTCAAATGTGGATTAACTACTTAAACTAGTTATCAACCCGTGCGATGCACGAAAGTGATATAGTTTTCTTTTAATAAAAAATGTTGTTGTTGAACAATATTTCTAGTTAGTTTTATTTTTGTTTAATGATCAATTTAATATATTTTATATAATTTTCGTATCCCATGTGATCATTTCTTAAAAATATAATTTGCACTTTGAGTGTGTATTTTATAGATTGGAACTAACTGAAATTGTGTTTTCCGATCACAATTATTAATTTAATGATATTCCACAAAGTTTCGTTTGACACGGGCTGGTCCAATATTTTGAATGTTGGTAATAATATTTTTTCCAAGTTGCGTGTCTTTTAGTTGATAATAATTTAATCAAACAAAACTTTAATGAAACTATACCTAAACATATTTTGTCTTATAAATACAAATAGCATAACCATATAAACATTATTTACAATTGAAATTTAAATTAAATTATTTTTAAATTATGGTATTCTTTCAAATTTTGATGAAATAAGCTGGTGGTGTGAGTGACTTGAAATTCAAATGACATTCCAATCTCATGTTCATATTGTCACTCTTTTCCTATAAAAGATGTTTGTCGTACAAAAAGTGTAACTTTTAGTATTTTATCCCTACACTCAAATAGATTTAATTAGAATGACTGCAATTCATGAAAAACCTAGGTGTATCTTGATTTTTATACACCCTTTCTTATTCTACTCTCCTACCTTGTACAAAAATTTTTAAAAAAAATGCATTTCAATTTAGATGAAAATTTATTCAAAAGGTAGGAAAAATGCATTAAGGTGTACAATTGATCAATATACACCTAGGTTTACCATATAAATTGGTGAAAGAGTGTGTAAAATGGATCTAACAAAAAATATCCAATTATATTTGTGTCAAACTCGAACTTAATCAAAATGACCCATTTATTTAAAAAAATTATGAGGGTAGTACATTCACTGTTACTAAAGAAAATAACGTGTTTTAATTTTTAAAATTTAAAATTCAAATAGAATATTAGTGAAATTTGTAATTTGCATAAATGTATGATAATAAACCCCGTTGGATCATGAAACTGAATTTGACACAACCTGAAAATGCCAAATATAAAACGAATGAATGCGACAAAATACGGACGAGAAATTACTAAACTCTTACTAAGCGACCAACCAACCGCCTTGCCAAATCTAGTATAGAGTATTGTTTCACAGTTTTCCCTTAATTTTCTTTTCTTTCCCAAAAGACATCTCTTTTTTTTCATGATAATATAAATGTTAGACTACTACGATGTCACAAGGTTAGAGCAAGTCTTGTTTTACTATATATTATATGATAATATAGGGAATGTTCTTTTTCATCTTCTAAAAACTTATTGTCAGTTATGCTAAGTTAAGTTTACTTTAGTTTATCTCGTTTGTTTGATCGTAAGAAGTTGTAACTTTTGGTTTAATATATTGCGGATTCTAAATTTAGTGTCAATACAATTAGACTTAAAGTTTTATTTTTAACATAGTCTACTCTAATTTAGTTCAATTCAGGGTGTGTTTTGTTTGTCAGTAAGGTTTGAACTAAAACTGAAATAAACTGAAAAAATCTGGAAAAAAAATTGAAAATTAAACCGAATTGAATTAAAAATACTGAACCGAATTGAATTGAAAAAAAAAAAACTAAGTGAACTGAAAAAATTGAATTATAGTAATACAGACGAACAAAACACAACCTACGCTAATAGAAGTTGAAAAACATGTCCAACATTTTCTTTTAATAAGTCATTTCTGTAATTTTTATTTGACACATAAATGCATGATGACACATGGCAATAAAGATGCCACATGGCAAAGAGAAAGGAGATGGTTTGAGCAATCCTTGATTTAATATATATAGTATAGATTTCACACTTGAGTGAATACGAATATATAACCCAAAATAAAGTGTAATAAGTTAATTCAAAATGATCACTGAAATGAAAAAAAGAACAATATAAAAAAGCCCCTAAAAGACCTAAACAAACCAAAAATGGCCTCACACTCCCGCACAAACTTTTTAGCGGCACCTCTTCTTTCCCGGGAAACCCTTCACATGGTCGACAAAACCAGCACCATTGACTAAAAAAAAAAAAC
This sequence comes from Pharnaceum exiguum, assembly GCA_900322385.1. Classification (NCBI taxonomy): domain Eukaryota; kingdom Viridiplantae; phylum Streptophyta; class Magnoliopsida; order Caryophyllales; family Molluginaceae; genus Pharnaceum; species Pharnaceum exiguum. The sequence goes on from ONZK01000478.1 coordinate 26,820, forward strand.
TTACTACAATATCTAATTCTTCATTACACAGCCAGACAATTCTCATTTTCCCTCCATTAATTTAGAATTATTATTATCATCCGTTTCCTGATTGCCACCCCGCTTGTTCAACTATCATCAGGTAAATCTCCCATCTTTTCTCAATCATCAATCTTCAATTTATGCTTCTTTCATGCCTTTAGACCACATTTGACATTCTGGGTCCTTTTTTTTTTTTGTGTGTGGTATAATTCATGTTATAGCTGACTTTATTTTGCTATGGTGTGATTCTGGGTGTTTCTTAATTTGCTGAATAATTACTTGGGTATAAATTTTTTTATCATATTTATGAATCATGTATGTAGCTCTGTTTTCTGGGAGAGGAAAGATTGTACCTTTATGATCAATGTTAATTAAGTTGTTTACTAAAAGTATGATATTGGTGTTGTTTATACAAATTAGCTTTGTCAATTGATGTCCAATGGTGCAAAATCTAATCTTTTTGAGATTATTGTTATTGTTTATGTTATGTGGATTATGATATGATCTAATGTGAGAGTTCATCATGCAAAAAAAGGTGCAAACTATGAGCATGTGGGAATAATTGTAGATAGCCATGATCTTAAACTTGGATGTCAATAATATGTCATAATAATATGATATGATGATAGGATGGTTATGGTTTGTAGTAACTATAGCCCTGAAGCTATCTTTCGCCGTGTTAAGAAATGATCAAATGGTCCTTTGATTTATCTATTTAAAAAAATGAATTATGGAGATGAGTTTAAAGAGTGATTGAAATTTGATGGGTATTATTGGAAGTCTAAGATCAATGTGGAAGTTCCGTTGTTTGATGATTGATATTTTGGGAATGCCCGAGTTAGTGATGGGGACAAATAGTGATAATGAGGATGGAGGAGTACTAGATAAGAGAGGAGGCATATAAATTATATGTTGATCAGAGGTGAGAAGTTGTTTCCTTCATTGAAGGAGAATGATGTTTGATTGAATGTGATGTGAATCTCATTTAGGCTTTTGGCTCGCGTTAATTATCTTGCAGATTTCGTTTTTCTGCTTCGTCTTAGTATTGTAAGAACAAGGGTGTCTCTCAATTTGGTTTGGGTCTCATTAAGGCTTCGGGCTCTCTATTGTGATCACCGTATATTAGTCTGCGTACAATTGCCTTTCGGTGGTGATGTGTGCCCTTTACCACTATTTTGCTGTTGGGAGGTCATTACAGAACCTAGAGAATTTAAGATGGTACAGAATATACTCTTTTAAAAAGTTTAGGTCATCATCCAAGATTTGATAAAGTCATGAATGAAAACAGTTGTCTTTTAGTAGCTGTTTTGGAGTCATCTTTTAGTCAGGGGAATTTCCGCATATAGCAGTGTAGGCAAGGGGTTCCACCTCCTGATGATGTGATATTTAACGAATTGCTCTCTTTCGTCTGTGCAGCTGGTTGCAAAGATTTTGTGGTTGGGTGATAGAAGTCCAGAAATGGACTCTTTACCAGATCAAATGTGGTGGGATATTCTGCAGAGATTGACAAATACTGCAGATAGGAACGCTGCATCGTTAGCTTGCAAGAGGTTCCATAAGCTTGAGAATGAGCAGAGAAGGTTTCTTCGAGTTGGCTGTGGGCTTAACCCAGCAAATGAAGCTTTGAGCACACTTTGCGACAGGTTTTCCAACTTGATGAAGCTGGAAATTGTTTATTCTGGATGGATGTCGAAGTTGGGCAAACAGTTAGATGATCAAGGCCTTCTTAGTCTATCTAGATGTTGCCCTTCGCTTGAAGATCTTACCTTGAGTTACTGTACTTTCATTACTGATGCAGGTTTCGGCAACTTGGCATCATGTCCAAAGCTTTCAACTTTGAAATTGGTTTTTGCTCCAAGAATTACTGGTTGTGGAATCCTATCTCTAGTTGTGGGTTGTAAGAGTTTGAGTTCACTGCACCTTATTCGATGCTTGAACATAAGCGGAGCTGAATGGCTTGAGTATCTAGGGAAGTGTGAAAGGATTGAGCATCTCTCAGTAAAGAACTGCAGGGCTATTGGAGAAGGTGACTTGGTTAAACTTGGGCCTAGTTGGCGCAAACTCAAGTGTTTACAGATTGAGGTGGATGCCAATCATCGCTATATGAAATTGTATGACCGGATAGCTGTTGATAGGTGGCAAAAGCAACAAATTCCTTGTGAAAACATGCTCGAACTGAAGTTCACGAACTGCATTATCAAACCTGGTAGAGGTCTTGCTTGTGTTTTGGACAAATGCAACAATTTGCAGAGGATTTACTTGGACATGTGTGTTGGGCTTCGAGACAGTGATATTGTGGGGTTGTCTCGAAACTCAAGGGGTCTTCGATTAATATCTCTCAGGGTTCCATCAGATTATTCCCTACCAATAATAATGAACGATCCTTTGAGACTAACTGATGCAAGTTTGAAAGCCTTGGCAGACAATTGCTCCATGCTCGAATCAGTCAAGATATCGATCTCTGACGGAGAGTTTCCTTCATTATCTTCTTTTTCTTTAGAAGGAATCCTTTACCTAATCAAAGGTTGCCCCATTCGTGAGCTCTCCTTGGACCATGTATATTCTTTTGATGATTATGGAATGGAAGTTCTCTGCTCAGCCAGCTGCCTTGAAACCCTGGAGCTTGTCAGATGTCAGGAGATAAGTGATGAAGGCCTGCAACATGTAGCTCAATCTCCCGGATTGCGGGTTTTAAGGCTCTGCAAGTGCTTAGGAGTCACTGATGACGGATTAAGGCCATTGGTGGGATTAGATAAGTTGAACTTATTGGCCGTAGAAGACTGCCCTATGGTTTCGGATAGGGGTGTTCAAGGGACTGCAAAATATGTGTCATTTAAGCAAGACTTATCGTGGATGTACTGATACACGCAAATTTTTCCACCAGTTCTTTCCGAGTAGAAAGAGGTAAAGCATTACAAGAAGGCCAAGAAATATTGCATTTGAACTGACACTATCAGGTTCAAGTCTGATGCTGGCTGATTTCTGAGACCTCTATCAGGTTCAAGCCTGATGCTTCTTGAACTGTGACAAGTTTATTCAGTTGCTGTACAGCTCAAATTTCAGGTCCGGTGTCTAATTACATACTCCCAAAAGCATCTGATTATCTTGGCGAAGGAGCAGGGTGGGAAATCCCGTCCCTGCAATATGGTGACAAACGTCATCCACTGTAACAGTACAGAAATGTGCTGCTAACCAGGGTGTCATTTTGATAATTAATAATCATGCCATTTCTCCATGAGGATTGAGGACATTCTTTTATATTGTTTTAGCCTTTCTATAAAGAATGATAATAATTATGTTACATCAAACACTTTACAAATAAATACTCGTACAAAATTGCAAAATTTCCATCAAAAACTTGTGCGTTTGATAAAAAGTTGTTGTCATATGCTTTTATTCCACGAATTGATACAGTACTTCTTTGCAAGGGAACCACATGCATGGACCCTTTCTTCTTGTTATCAATCACGTTAATTAGTCAAACGATCATTTCTTGTGACAACGTCCTGACGTGTAAAAATTTTAAGGCCTCAATTTAAGCTTGCCAAGTTGCCATACTCGCCCTTCTCGAGTTTGGATACCGTCAGTCCTTGCATAGTTTGCATTAAGAAATAGTAGTAGTACAAATGGTTTTCACTTTTTTCGGTAATCCCTAATTCTTAGGCATCCCCTGTAAACTCTTACTCAACCCAGTGAAATAATGCTGCATAAATGGCCCTAAACCTTTAATTGGTGAAAACTCACTGAATTCTTACAAGCACAGAAGAGTACTTCAAGGAGGAAAAAATCACAATTTCCTTCATTATTAAATTTTTGGAAGGCCTTACACAGTACTTAAATTGAAAATATAGGCACATCGAGTTCATATAGCTTAATTTATCGAGTGATCTGGTAAAATGGCAAGGAAATAACTTTTAAATGAAAAATTGGATTGTTTTGGAAGTCATATGGTGCACCTAAAATCATACTCCGTATATTGTAGATTACCAAGACCTGTGTGTGGTAATGATTACATCAGTGGCATGATACAAGTATCCATTAGGAGAACTGTTGTCTCATCCTTCGATTTGACACCGCTATCTAAACCCCTAACCTACAAAATCTCACAGCTAGAGTCATCCATTTAAGTTTGTTCATTGCCCATTTGCCCGTACACTTTAGTGCTATTCCAGTGATGTCGTATTAAAACCTCATGCATTACTGCAAAATAATCAATTTCTTCTCCTTTATAAGCATTGAATGACACACTATCAGTTTTACTCACAGTTCACTCCACTATGAACAGTACAGTACTACAGTTACGCTTGCATTGCATGCACACATTATAGTCATTACTACAATAATTTTTTTTTTTGAAAGCGCATTACTACAATAATTTAATCATATCATTTAATCAATTTTAATGTGCTTTTCCGTTGTGAATATAAATAGTGGGTAGCACCACTTTAGTTCATTAGCTCATCATCTCCAACAACCATTATCCATCTCTCTTCAACAATACACACACTATGATGATAAACAATTTCAGTCTAATACCATCATCCCTTTCACACCCAAGCACAAAACCACAAACCTTTGCTCATGACACATTTCGGTACTCACAACCTTTGCTCTTCTACAACACTTACACTTACACTTCTTCCACTAGTGCACCCTCCACAAACTTTTCTCATGTAAACAATGAGAAGAAAGAACCTCCTACTCCTGCCCTTGAAGGCATTGCCGCTGTTGTAGGCCAACACATTCTCTTTGGCTCCAACACAAACACCACTAGTGACACAAACATTTCCACTTCGAGTACTCCAAAACGTTTCGAGGCTACCGCGACGGAAGGGGAGAAAAAGTACAGGGGAGTAAGGAAAAGGCCATGGGGTAGGTGGTCAGCCGAGATAAGGGACCGTATAGGAAGGTGTAGGCATTGGCTTGGGACTTTCGACACGGCGGAAGAGGCCGCGCGTGCGTATGACTCAGCTGCTAGGAGGTTAAGAGGGTCTAAGGCTAAGACTAATTTTCAAATTCCTCCCATAATATTGCCTGAGACGACGTCGTCTTCCTCTTCGTCGTCGCCGCCGTTGTCATCATCATGTGAAGCTCCTAGGAAGAACAAGAGAGTTAGGAAGGGAAGTGGTGGTGGTGGTAGTGTTAAAAGAAGGTGTCAAGTGGTAACTTCTATGTCACAACTTGTTACTACTTCTACTACAAGTACGTACTAGTTAACTAGTTAGTGATCACTTTGATTGCATGGTATGATGTAAGCCCTCAAGTTTTCCCTTTGATTTTTTTGGCTTTGGGTTGGTCATGTAAGTACGTAGCTGGGTTGATACAAATTGGAAAATTGGGTATGGATAAATGTAGTATATGAGGGGTTTAATTTAGATCATCATATCGTCAATCCATGCATGCACTATCAAAAATCGAGAATTGAATGTGTTCTGATCGGTCTATGTTGCCGTTTCTTTTTCATTTAGAATTCAATTAAATTAATTGTCAAGTACATTAAACAAATATATAGTAAGATGGTTAGATTATTATTTTAGGACGGATGCAAATAGTTTATAATTTCTGGAGTGTAACTGTGTAAGAATGTCTTTGCAATAACAAGTAATAATGACAGGAGGATCAATATTCAAGACGATGAGATCACGATGTTAAATATCTAGTTCATGCAAAATCAGATTAGCTCGATCATCAGAACGAAGCTATTAGCAAATGATAATAATTTCTTACTTGATGTCAATCTAAATAAAAGTGTCAATCCCGGACAATGACAAAGGAACAAAAGGAAGAAGCTAATGTTATAAAGCAAAAGGGTTTACGTGTTGGAAAACCGTGGAAGTTGATGAACACGTTTGGTTTTGGACCTTTTGGTTGACAAACTTTCGAGTATCAATGCACAGAATCGTTTCTTGTGATTCTCAACGGAATATTTGCCCAACATTGTAATTTAATTTCGATCGTTGTATATGTATGCACAATTGAAAGATTAATAAAACTATGATAACCAGCATGTCAATCATAAACTAGCTCAAGTTTACTGCTAAGTAAAGGTGGTAATCGATTGATACAGAAGCGTCTTTCCCTAGCTCAATTCAATTTTACATAATTTGCCTTATCAATTGAGAGAGAGCCAATTAATAAACTGCTACCACATTTTCTAAACGTTTAGAAATTGATTTAAAAGTTTGGCGGCACCTTAAAAGTACTTGTTTAGGTATTAGTATTGAACTAAATCAACAGATTGAAGTTCCTGAATGAAATGTAAGAATGACAATTATAAGTTGTAAACATTAACTTCATAACTCAACTAAACAGAATACCTCTAAGCTCCACATATACTTCAAACTGAGTTTACATGAAGGCCAAAGTATATATTCCCCGTGTTTGTAACTAATGTCATTGACAAATATAATTGATCAATCGACATGGCTGATTCAGTAAATTGAATCTAAGAAAATCAAATTTAAAAATTATCTTTGTCCAAATTAGTAACCATAGGGGAAAAAACACCACATTAAAAACTAAAAAAACATGCGGTATTAAACGTATACACAGACTAAGCAAACCAAGCCTAATATCCTAACAATCTTATTAGCACTTCACCCTTTACGTCTATATACCCACTCTTAGCTAAATGCCTAATAATGCAAAGAGAGGCCGTTTCATGTTTGAGGCATGTAATGCCAACAAATTGACGTTAATAAAGTTTGTTATTTGGAGCACTTTTTTTTAATTTGAATGTCGTTTATATCTGTAATAATTTTCTTAAGAGGAGAATGAAGTCAAGAAGAGAGGAAGCAGACAACAATCAGATTTCCCTGGCAGGTTATGAGCATTTTCTTCTGAGCACAAGTACGTACTTACAGAGTTACTGCTAGTTACACCTCTGACCCTCTGACTTGGGTGACCCAGCGAAAGTATATCCCCTGATCTCTGCCACTAAATCTTCCCACTTGTACTTCTAATCACTGTGATTTCATTAACTTGAATTGGGTCACACACACACTATATTTTTTTGTATAATCTATATAGGATATTTTCCGTTTTGGTGCCCTGAGGTTTGGGCTATTTATGAATTGGTGTCCCGATGTTTGGATATTGTCATTTTGGTGGCCTGAGATTTGGTTCCGTTATTTTTTTTAGTGGTTTGACCGTTAAGTCGAAGGGTTGACTGTTAAAATTGGTGACGTGACAGTTGATTTTCAAATTTATGAATGTTAAATGTCCAATTTACCCCTTTTCATTTTTATGCTT